>CAMZMU010000052.1:116245030-116331012 GCA_947311845.1 Poa pratensis
TTCCCCTCTCCAGAACCGAGTCCACCAAGATATGCCACATGAGTGGCCGGTATGATCCTACTCGGACCAGCACACATGAGTTTGACCAAACACGAGGTTTGGAGACGAGTCAAGGCCATCGCCAAGACACAGATGCCAGAAGAATGGGGAATGGGGTAAAGAACCCATGAGAGGACTCGGCTTCCGGAGCGGTAAGTATCCTAGCAATTTAAACCGTCATAGTTTCTTGCCGAGACAACTTTTATGTCGCACCATATCTGCTCTTAGAATAACCCGACATCATTGCACCCATGCTGCAGAGATTCGTCCGGCAAACCATTGAAGATGGAGTGAATCCCTCCGAGAAGTGGGGCGAGGATTACCTATCCCGGACCGTCACCGAGGCTGAAGACCGGATGACAGGATCAACATGCCCATCCCTACTGCCCGCGCCCCTGCCTCGGGTAAGCATCGAGTCTGAGCTTCACTCCGAGTTTGGTCAGACGACGATGATGATTGCCAAATATTAGAGCCGGTAGATGCTCTTCCATCGTGTTTGCTCACCCACTATCCTCGGACTCAGCTAACCCGACCGGCCAGAGCACATCTCGCAAGCGCGCAGTGACCGGTACCTCGGAGACCGGGACTTCAACAGCCTCGGGACCTGCTCCGAAGAAAACCAAGAGGGTGAAGAAAGTCCGAACACAGACCGTGGGGCAAGAGGCCGCCAGTTACCGAAGGGTAATGAACTCTTTACCAATATACTTGCCCTCTTTTCTATTCTTAACCGAGACAACCTTTTCCCGAGATCACCTTTCCTTTTTTATTTTGCTGCAGGGATGTCCTTCATGTTCCCCAGAGCGCTTCTTCGATGCGTTCTCCTATTTCACTGCCCGGGTAACTCGGTCTCCCGAGATTGAGGCTGCTAGCCCAACCAGGGCTGCCTACCTCGGCAGCTCCCATTGGCACACCGCCGCCGAGCTCGCATGCTGCTCCTGAAGGAGGCCAAGGAACATCTGAAATCTCGGCCCCTGACGAGATGCTGACTCCGTGTCCATACCTTGGACTCCGAAGTGGAGCGGCCCGAAGCTCCGGTAGCATCGGACCAGCAGCAGCAACCACAATGACCATCACAGCCACAACAGCAGCCGCTGTCGTGGGTTTGTCACGTCAGGTGTCATAGATGACTTCGTAGGTGTGGGATTACGCGAGTCAAGCATCTCCGAGCTTGGGATCGCAGGAACAAAGATCAACACAGATTTACCCAGGTTCGGCCCCCTCAATGTGAGGTAAAAGACCTACTTCCTGCCTACCCTAGATTGGTATTGATATGATAATCGAGGTGTTACAATGGAGGCGATCCGATCTGGTACTCGCCGTATGAGCTAGGGTTTGGGGCTTGATAGCTTGACCCGCTCTAAGTCCTGCGAGTCCTCTTTATATACACAGAGGCTCGCTAGGTTACAAAAGGAAACTTCCCCATAAGGAATACATCCACAGAGGCCTACTCGGAGACTACTTGGTCTTCACGTCCTCCGGGATTGTCTTCTAGATCTTTCCCCTTATGGCGGTTCAATATTGGGCTTGTTCCCAAGTGGGCCTTCATCCGTGCGAGTAAGTTAAGTCGCACTGGGCCGCGGGTTAATCCAGAAAGTATTCCCCCGACATTAGCCCCCAAGCATGGCCTGAACTTCATAGTACTTCTTGATCTTGAATGCTTAGGCCGTGCTTTTCCTTGTTTCGCGGCTTATAATTGCACAGTTTGGCCTTGACTCGCACCTGGAAGATCATCTGACTTCGTGAGCTTTAGAGTATCCTGATAGCTTCAGAACTTGATGACGATCTATCTTCAAATTTTTGATGATAATATGATATAGCCCCCAAGGATTGAGAGGATGTTATGTGGTAATCATCTCAATTCTTCTCAGAGAACTCTGAAGGTCATCACCTGTAACTTGATATCATGAATAAAACAATTGTTAAGTTACAAGTAATTGTAATTGGTGTTGCCGTACTATAAGCAGTACATCGACCTCTAGTTAGGCCATCTGAATCCTTAAGTGGGCACTCGCGCGACTCAGTATTTCCTAGGAATATGTGTGTTCAGGGTCGAGAGCGGCCATGATAGGCAATCAAGCTCGATTGACGCCACACCCCAGTACTTTGGCCACATAATGCGAGTAGCAATCCAACTTAAGGTAAATTTGATAATTGCCAATAAATGGCTGTTTCAGGGTAACAAAGACCCCAAGAAACATAATGATATTGCCATGATAGGCTAAGCTATGATAAGCTTTGATTATGATGACACATAAGGTCGCGCCTAGGTGGCAACCGAGTGTTATACATAGGGTTGGATCGCGCGTAGGTGGCGATCCATGGTGATACATGGGGTCGGTCGCGCCTAGGTGGCGACCAGAGATGATACAAAGTTTACGGCCGCGCCTAGGTGGCGGCCGTTTCTGATACAAGGGTCGATCGCGCCTGGGTGGCGATCAGATGTTGCATAGGTCGCGCCTAGGTGGCGACCAAAGTTGAAGTTCTAGCCCTGAGTGGCTGTGATGATACTCAGCTATAAAGCTGGAAAGGATGATGCTTGGCTCTGATTAGCCTTTTCTTATGTATAGTACGGTCGCAGGTGTGCGACGTTCCAAGGGCGAGGTGCCTCGAGACGATCCTCGAAATCATGGCGTTCGCTGCTTTCTTCCCTTACATCCAGCAGGTAGTACGACCCATTGTTTAGCTTCTTGCTGATGATGTAGGGTCCTTCCCATGGAGAGGACAGCTTATGCATTCCCTTGTGATCTTGTTTAAGTCGCAGTACTAGGTCGCCTTCTTGAAAGGTGCGGGTTTTGATGCGTCTGGCATGATAGCGTCGCAAGTCTTGTTGATATACTGCTGACCTTGATGCTGCCAAGTCTCTAACCTCTTCTAATGTGTCCACCGAGTCTTGCCGAGCTATCTCATTATCTGTCTCGATGTAAGCCGCAACTCTTGGTGAATCATGTATGATATCGCTGGGCATGACTGCTTCTGCTCCATAGACCATGAAATATGGTGTAAATCCTGTGGATCTGTTAGGGGTTGTTCTCAAGCTCCACAGTACTGCTGGCAGTTCTTCCACCCAACATCCTGGAGATGCTTCGACCTTTTCAATAAGGCGCGGCTTAATTCCATGGAGAATTTCCTGGTTAGCTCGCTCAGCTTGTCCATTGCTCTGCGGGTGTGCTACTGACGTGAGGTCCAATCTTATCCCATTGTCTGCGCAAAATATCTGTGTAGCCCCTTCAGAGGTGTTGCTCCCATTGTCTGTAATGATACTATGGGGGTAACCGAAGCGGAATATGACCTTCTTCAAGAACTTGACTGCTGTTTCAGCCTCGCAATCTCCCACAGGTTCTGCTTCTATCCACTTTGTGAATTTGTCCACCATGACTAAGAGGTGAGTTTTTCCGTTTGAAGACCGTCTGAAAGGCCCTACCATGTCAAAACCCCATACGGCAAAAGGCCATGTGATGGGTATTGTGCGAAGTGCTTGGGCTGGCATATGATCTTGCCTAGCGTATCTTTGACATCCATCGCACACTCTGACAATTTGCTCTGCATCTGCTAATGCTGTTAACCAGAAGAATCCATGTCGGAACGCCTTTGCCACCAAAGATCTTGACGAAGCATGATGGCCACAATCGCCTGAATGAATTTCGTGCAAGATTTTTCGTCCCTCTTCTGGTGAGACACATCTTTGAATGCTCCTGATACGCTGCGCTTGTATAATTCATTGTTGATGATTGTATAGGCCTTTGATCGTCGTATGATTTTGCGCGCCTCAATTTCATCGTCCGGCAGCACTCCGCGACTTAAATATGCCATGTATGGCTCTGTCCATCCTGGCTGTTCATGCAGGGCTGCGACTAAAGTTGAATCATCCTCTGGCTCTGCAATGTCAATTTCTGCTGGAGGTTTGACTGATGGATTGTGCAGTTCATCCAGGAAAACATTGGGTGGGACTGACTGTCTGTTGGATCCAAGCCGAGACAGGGCATCCGCAGCTTCATTTTGTCTCCGATCAATATGTTCAACTTGGTATCCAGTGAAATGTCCAGCAATTCTGTCCACCTCTCTCCTATATGCAGCCATGTTCGCATCCTTGCTGTCCCACGTTCCGGAGACCTGCTGTGCCACCAAGTCTGAATCGCCAAAACAGCGTATGCGACTGATGTTCATCTCCTTTGCTATACGTAGACCATGAAGCAGTGCCTCGTACTCCGCCACGTTATTTGTGCAGTTGAAGTGTATCTGTAACACATACCGCAGCTTGTCTCCCTTGGGAGATGTCAGAACAACTCCAGCCCCCGAGCCTTGCAACTGTCTTGACCCATCAAAATGCATGGTCCAGTATTTGGTTTCTGCCATGCTAGGGCAACTTGGATTTCTGTCCAATCGTTAATAAAATCTGCAAGGGCTTGCGACTTAATTGATGTGCGCGGCTCGTAGCTGATGTGATGTGGTCCCAACTCGATCGCCCACTTAGCGACTCTTCCAGTAGCTTCTCGATTACGAATGATATCTGCCAATGGTGCTGAACTCACCACAGTTATTGGATGCTCTTGGAAGTAGTGCTTCAGCTTGCGACTCGCCATGAACACTCCAAACACCAACTTCTGCCACTGTGGGTAACGCTGTTTGGAAGCTGTGAGGACTTCGCTCACGTAGTATACTGGCTCTGGACAGGGTATTCCTTTCCTTTCTTGTCTCTCCACAACCATGACAGCACTCACAGCGCGGGAATTTGCCGCTATGTATAGTAGCATTGGCTCTTTATCTTTTGGAGCCGCCAGAACTGGAGCATTTGTCAATTGATGTTTCAAGGCTGTCAGAGCTTCGTCGGCCTCTGCGTCCCAAACGAAGGTGTCTGATTTTTTCAACAGTCTGTACAAAGGTAGTGCTTTCTCTCCCAATCTTGATATAAAGCGACTCAAAGCTGCTACGCAACCAGTAAGCCGCTGTACATCTTTTATCTTTTCTGGCTTTTGGAGATCCATCACGGCCTTTATCTTGTCAGGATTGGCCTCAATGCCTCTTTCTGATACTATGAATCCCAATAGCTTTCCTGCTGGTACTCCGAAGACGCACTTTGTGGGGTTGAGCTTCATGTTGTATTTTCTGAGATTTGTGAATGTCTCTGCCAGATCACCAATAAGATCCTGGCTAACTTGCGATTTAATCACAATATCATCCACGTAGGCATGAACGTTGCGACCTATTTGCTCATGTAGCAATTCTGAATGCATCTTTGGTAAGTCGCACCTGCGTTCTTCAACCCAAAGGGCATGCTGACGTAACAAAAAGCTCCGAAGGGTGTGATGAAGGACGTCTTTTCTTGGTCTCCCTCTTCATCTTGATTTGATGGTAGCCTGAATAGGCGTCCAAAAAGCATAACAGCTCGCACCCAGCAGTTGAATCAATTACTTGGTCGATTCTTGGCAAAGCAAATGGATCCTTTGGACAAGCTTTGTTAAGACTGGTGTAATCAACGCACATTCGCCACGTACCGTTCTTTTTCATAACCAATACTGGATTTGCCACCCACTCCGGATGGTATACCTCTGTGATGAATCCTGCAGCCAGCAAGCGAGCTATTTCCTCTCCTATTGCCTTTCTCCTGTCATCATGAAAACGCCGTAGTGGCTGCTTCACTGGTTTAGCCGCAGGGTTCACTTTGAGGCTATGTTCTGCTAATTCTCTTGGTACCCCTGGCATATCTGACGGCTTCCATGCGAAGATGTCTTTATTTTCCTGGAGAAAAGCAACGAGGGCCTTCTCCTGTTCTTCTTCCATGTGTGCTCCAATGCTAGTTTGCTTGGATGAGTCGCCAGGAACAAGATTTATCTGCTTAGTGTCCTGGGCCGCTTTGAATTTCATTGGTGGCTCGGCAGATGGCGTGGTAACCACACTCATATCGTTTGGGTCCACCTGCGACTTATAACCTTTTAGTTCTTCCGCGGCACAGGCGGATTCTGCGAAAGCCGCATCTCCTTTCTCACATTCTATTGCTTTTTCTCTATCTCCGTACACTGTGATGACCCCTTTTGGTCCTGGTATCTTCAACTGTAGGTACACGTAGCATGGCCTGGCCATAAACTTAGCAAAGGCCGTTCTTCCAAACAAGGCGTGATATGGGCTTTGGAATTTTACACTTCGAAGCTTAGGAATTCACTTCTAAAGTTCTCTTCTGTTCCAAAAGTTACCCCTAGGGTTATTTTCCCCACTGGCCGTGCGGACCTTCCTGGGACAATGCCGTGAAATACTGTTGACGTGGGCTGCAGGCTGGAATCCTTGAGTCCTAGACGCTGGAAAGTATCGTAGTACAAGATATTAATGCTGCTTCCTCCATCCATAAGCACTTTGGTCAGCTTGTATCCTGCAACGTATGGTGCCACAACCAGTGCCAACTTGCCAGGTTCCCGTACCTGTGGCGGGTGGTCGTCGCGACTCCAGGTTACCGCGTATTCTGACCACCTTAACCAAGCGGGTGTTGTTGGTATCACGGCGTTCACCTGCTGACTTCTCCGGCTCAATTTCTCTTCTCTTTTGGAGGTATCGATAACTATTGTGTGATACTGCCCCGTCTGCCTGGGGTTACTCGCGCCGTGCTGCCCAATGTTTGTGTTATGAGCCGCACTAGGGTTTCCTTCATGGGAATTCCCCCCGTTGTGTTGGCTCTCTTCTTTCCACTTTTTGTAATAATGGCATTGCGCCTTGGTATGGTCCGCTGGCCGTCCATCACCTGTCGCATGAAGGTCGCATGGCCGGTTGAAAACTTCTTGCATATTGATTGGACGGGAGCCGTATCCTCGACCCCTTCCACGCTGGCCTCTGAATCCTCCACGCGCATTGGCTACGAGCCCTGAGTGACCATCTTCGCTTTTGCGTTTGTTTTGACTCGTGTTGTTGTGGCTCGTTTGCTGCTGGGGCTTGTTGGAGTTTTTCTTTCCTTTTGCAGCAACCTCCTCTTCTTCTCCGTCTGACGCGTCTCTGGTTTTGTCTGAGCTGGCATATTTGTTAGCCGCAGCCATCACCTCGCTGAGGCTCTTGACTTTATCCTTCATGCGACCCAGCTTATGAATCAGCGGCTCAAACTTGCAGTTTTTCTCCATCACCAGGACGGCTGAGCTTGGTGGTATATTATCTGAGGAGTGTATTATTTCTGCCACCCTTTTCATCCAATGGCGACTTGACTCGCCTTCCTTCTGGACACAACGCTCTAAATCTTCTATATTGCAGAGTCGCTTGCAAGTTCCTTGGAAGTTCTTAATGAAGGCATCCTTCAGTTCCTCCCAAGTATTTATAGAGTTGGGAGGCAAATTTTGCAGCCATATGTGCGCTGCTCCTTCTAGCATCATGTTTAGGTAGCGTGCGCAGATCTCTTCAGATGCGTTTAGGATGCTCATGCCCATCTCGTAATTGTTGAGCCAAGTGGTTGGATCCATGCTGGCGTTATAGTTTGCCACCTTGCGTGGCCCTTTGAAATCTTCAGGAAAAGGTTCCGATCTGATCTTTCAGTGAAACACGCTGGTCCCTTGAGTCGCGAGGACAGGGCTGTGGGTGCGCCTGCGGGGTTATCTGCGGGCCGCTTTTGCATCAATGGGCATTCGCCTGCGCTTCTGCGACTGCTCCTGTTGCCTCTGTGCGACTCCTGACACGTCCTCTGGTGGCCTGCTCTGGACGCTTCTTTCTGCGTAATCCTGTGATTGGCTGGTACGAGGGGCAGCTGTGCTTCGGCTTCCGCCCTATTGGCTTGTTGCAGGACTGCCGTACTTAACATCTGAATCGCGCGCCGCGCCTCAGCATTGACCGGGTCATCGCCTGTTGGTACCATCTGAGTCAAGATATTAGCCGCAGCATACATATTATCGACAGGGTTCTGGTAATGGCCCTGTGGGGTGTGAAACCTCCTTGGTTGTTGCTGGGTCTCTTGATTTGTTGGTACCCTTCCTTCCGCAGTCGTCTGGATTCCGTCCCTGCGGCTGGAGTGAGCGGGATTTCCACTGTTGGTTGAGTCGCGCGCAGCTGTGTTTGCGGGTCAACCTGTTGTTGAGTCGCAGCCAGCGCGGCTACTCTCTGCCGCTCCTGTTGGATTCCTTGGTTTATCTGATCGAGCCTGCGGCGCTCTTCTTCCATCCTTCGAACCTCATACAGGAGCTCGGCCCTGGCGGCCTCAATTTCTGTTGCACGGAGGGCGGCGTTCGTGGCTGACACAGGGACAAGAAGTGGGTTGCTTGGGGGTGCCGATGCCTCGGTTTCTCCAGCAGTTCCTGACGCACCTGCTCCTCCGGCCATGTAAACCGCGACTTGTGCCATCTCTTGATCTGGTGATGATGTGATTTCTGGTGGGTAACCCCAGCAACTTTCTTCAAAGGCAGGTATGATGGACCCAAACTCTTGCGAGTCCATGCTTTCCACGGATTCTTCCCCGTCATCGGCGACTTCTTCTATTGAATCGCCTTCCTGGACCGATCTAACGGACCTGCCACCGATGAAGCCGACGAAGACGTTGATGGATCCGAACGGGATGACGTGGCCGGTCTCCAAATAATCTGCTTCCGGCCCCCAGCTTGAATCGTCGATGAGGGGTGTGCCATTGACCGTGATGATACGGCCAACAACGATCTTCAGCTCCCTTCATGGATCCTGCGCGGAACGTGACGCTTTGACCGCAGGCCCCACGGTGGGCGCCAACTGTCGTGGGTTTGTCACGTCAGGTGTCATAGATGACTTCGTAGGTGTGGGATTAGCGAGTCAAGCATCTCCGAGCTTGGGATCGCAGGAACAAAGATCAACACAGATTTACCCAGGTTCGGCCCCCTCAATGTGAGGTAAAAGACCTACTTCCTGCCTACCCTAGATTGGTATTGATATGATAATCGAGGTGTTACAATGGAGGCGATCCGATCTGGTACTCGCCGTATGAGCTAGGGTTTGGGGCTTGATAGCTTGACCCGCTCTAAGTCCTGCGAGTCCTCTTTATATACACAGAGGCTCGCTAGGTTACAAAAGGAAACTTCCCCATAAGGAATACATCCACAGAGGCCTACTCGGAGACTACTTGGTCTTCACGTCCTCCGGGATTGTCTTCTAGATCTTTCTCCTTATGGCGGTTCAATATTGGGCTTGTTCCCAAGTGGGCCTTCATCCGTGCGAGTAAGTTAAGTCGCACTGGGCCGCGGGTTAATCCAGAAAGTATTCCCCCGACAGCAGCAGAAGCAGCAGCAGCAACAACCACAACAGCAACCCCCGCAGCAGAAGAAGCAGAAGCAGTAGAAGCAGCTGCAACAGTCCGAACAACAGCCACAGCCACCACCGCAGCCATCACCGCACAGGCCATCTCCATCACCGAAGTCTCCCGTGGCGTCATCCCGGAAAACCACCTCCCTGTCCAAATTGACATCAAGCCAATTGGCCACCGGGACAACGTTGGCTATCTCGGACAAGCACCCCAAGGTGACTCCAAGGCAAGCTCTGACTGCATCCATTTCTCGAGCTTCAGCAGCCCGCTGGGGGTTTCCCCAGCTGCGCACTTCAAGCGAGCCACAGCCTGCACTCAGTGGAGCACTATGACATGGATTGGAACTCCGCCGACATTAGCGAGGTTTCATCCCGGGATCCAGCGGCCCAGCATCCTGCTGGTCCAAGTGCGTTCGCTCAGTCCATGCACACACTGCAGGTTGCAGCCCTTAACGCCAGCAAGACTGCCGAGGTAAACTTTCCTCAACTTAGTATTTTCTTCCTTTACCATAGATCATATATATATTATCCCCAGTCCCCGAGATTTGGGTTAAGTGGTTGATGCTCAACCGAGTAAAAAATCACTTGGCGCAAATCTCCCATAAAAAAATTTGATCTCCAGCCCCCGAGACTCGAGTCGAGTTTACTCGGCTTGAGTCTTGAAAAAATTTCGACACACCCAGTCCCCGAGACTCGAGTCGAGTTTACTCGGCTTGAGTCTTGATAATAATATTAACACCTCCCCTTTTTCAGGATAGCATCAATGCTCGGACCAAGGTATTCCAGACCTTGCTCTTGGACCACAAGAAGCTCCGAGACTCCCACAAGCGCTTGAAAGCGGAGCAAAAGAAACGCGATGATGCGCACAATGCTGCACTCAAAAAGGAGCAGGATGAAGTGGACCGGCTCTAGAGGGAACTTGAGTGGGTGCAGAAACAGCGAGAAGAGGACGCCCATAAGCTCAAATCCGAGATGAAGGCAGCTGTCGCCGCGGAGAAAAAACTTCGGGAGGATGATGATGCGAAGCATAAGGAGATCCTTGGCGAGAACGAGGTCCGTGTTACCTCGGCTCAAGAAGCCCTGGATGCCCTTCAGGCGAAATGCAACAGCTGGCTGGCCACTCTCATCTGGATCAACCAGGAGATGAACAGTACGCTTTCTCCGCCCCCTTTTTTCTGCCCACACCGAAATTTGCCATATGCCGGAATATGACTTAACTTGCTCACAACTTTTCTTACTGCAGAACATTTCACTCACACCCAAGTTGCTGCCTCAAACCTCACCAACAAGGCCCGAGCAAGAAGATTTGAGGCTGGCCCCATCTCGGAGGAGTGGGACATTGAAGACCATCTGACGGCACTGAAGGCCCAGATTTCTCCACTGAAGACCATTGGCACTGAGCTTCTTGAAGCCAGCATCCGGGTTTACCAGACTTTGTGGCCTACCGCCGTAACTCCGGCAACCATTGCCGAATTAGCCAAATGCCTGCAAACCGCCGAGTCAAGACTCCGGGAGTGGAAATCCTCTTCAGCTCGTGCCGGCGCAGACCAAGCATTGACCTTCGTGATGTCTTGGTGTGAACTCATCGACCTCAATTCACTGAAGTCTCTACGCGCTCATTCGCAATGGACTGAGGATCCGATACTGATCGCGTGCTGCAAGGAGGCAGCTGCCTTCATGGCCAGCTATGCTCAAACTCGGTATTTCATCCCTGGGGATGTTTACTCCGACGTTGAAGATTATGCTGATGAGAGCGACGATGATGAGAGCGACGACGAGGTAGTGGATGAAGAGATCGAAGCTGAGATAGCCGACATAGCAGCCGAGACTGCTGAGCGATCTGCCGCCGACACCACTCCAGAAGCAGCCTCCGACACTGCCGGAATCTCGGCAGCCACTCCAACTCCCGAGGGCGCTCCTGCCCCCGAGGTTGCTTCTGCCAAAGCCCCTGCCGATCCGAGCTCCTCTGCCACTACCTCCTGAACTTATCATAAGCAGAACTATCAATTCCCCGGAATGCCGGGTGCAGATGTAAATATACCTTTAAGTATTTCACCGTGCTACTCCTATTTTGCTACTCTTATTAGAAAACGGCTTAATGCCGGATCTCTTTGCACCAAGTCCCCGAGTTTACTTTCTTGTTTGCTATACTTAGTAATCTTTGCTCTTGTCTACCATTTCGGCGTTCGACAGTCGAGTCACAAGACCAAAATTATAGCATATAGTACTTGTAAAATTTTGAGGTATGATTCATAGTCATCCGACCCAAAGAAAAGGGATGAAAAAACCGGGTTAGTAAACGACATATGTCGGATCTTTTTAGGACCGAGTCCCCGAGTCCACTTTCATGTTTACCATATACCATAACCTCTGCTCTTGACTGCCATTTCGGTGTTCGTCAGTCAAGTCACAAGATCACAACAAAATAGCATACATTACTTGAACTTTGAAATGAGTCAAAAAATCATCCGACACATGAACAACATAGAAAAAACAGAGATAAAACACATGCATATGGACAAGGCAGTCCCCGAGTTTCATCTCGGAGTGCCGGCATTTCATTCAAAGGAAAACCGAGATACATACATTGCTCCTTTAGGAATAAAAGGGACGGAGTGGAGCTACATTCCAGGGTCATTTGGTCTCCTCTCCGGATTTGTCCATTACATTTCTCTCGGTTCCTGCGCATCTTTAAGATAATATGCATCATTGTGCAGAGCCTTGCTCACAATGAATGGCCCCTCCCATGGAGGTGACAATTTGTGTCGGCCTGCACTGCACTGCACCAGCCTCAGTACCAAATCTCCTTCTCGGAATACCCGAGGGCTGATCTTCCGGCTATGATAGCGTCGGAGATTTTGCTGATATATTGCTGACCGAGATAAGGTCAATTTTCGGGCCTCTTCGAGCAGATCCACAGCATCTGCCTGAGCTTCTTTTGCCTCGGTTTCTGTATACAGCGTGACTCTCGGTGAGTCATACTGTATGTCGGTCGGTAGGACCGCTTCTGCTCCATAGACCAGAAAAAATGGCGTATAGCCAGTTGACCGATTCGGTGTGGTCCTGAGACCCCACAGTACTGCTGGTATCTCCTCTATCCAGTAACCCGGAGTTCGCAATAGTGGTTCAATCAACCGAGCTTTTATGCCGGTTAACACCAGTGCATTTGCTCTTTCCACTTGCCCATTGGCCTCGGATGTGCAACCGAAGCTATGTCCAACCGAATTCTCTTCTCAGCACAAAACCGAGCAAATTCTCCCACAGCAAAGTTTGCGCCATTATCCGAGATAATGCTATGGGGGTATCCATATCTCAAGATGATATCCTTCAAAAAGGACACAGCTGTGTGACCATCACACTTCCGGATTGGCTTCACCTCAATCCACTTGGTGAATTTGTCCACCATCACCAGCATATGAGTCATGTTACCTCGGGCTGGTTTGAACTCTCCCACCATGTCCAGACACCAAACTGCAAAGGGCCAAGTGATGGGAATCGTCTTGAGTGCCGAGGCTGGCAAGTGGATCTTCTTAGCAAATCTCTGGCACCCCTCGCACCTTCTGACGATATCTTCTGCCTGATCCAAAGCACTGGGCCAGTAAAACCCATGCCGGAATATTTAGCAACCAGGGCTCTTGAAGAAGCATGATGACCACACTCCCCTTGATGAATTTCCAAAAGCATCTCTTGCCCTTCTACTGGCTCAACACAGCGCATCAAGACCTCGGTTATGCTTCTCTTGTACAGCTCCTTGTTGATGATGGTGTAAGCTTTGGATCTTCTCTGCACTTGCCTGGCCTCCACTTCATTACTCGGCAAACTCCCATCTATCATATACGCCATTATAGGTTGCGCCCATTCCGGCACAGGTCGCACAGGAAAAACCGGGATATCTATCTCCATTGGCTCTACCGACATTGCTTCCTCCGACACTGAGTGACCGGTCCCCGAGTTCTGCCAGGCAGTTCCCGGTTTTTCCCAAATGCATCTGACATCTACATCCATGGGCACAGCTTCAGAATCTGGTTTTGCCGGGATAAAAATCGACTCGGATTCCGGTGAAGGTTTGATCGACGGTTTCCTCAGATGCTCCAATGCTATGCGGGTGGAATTGGATCCCGAGATGATCCCAGCTTGGACAGTACATCGGCAGCTTCATTTTCCGCCCGAGGTATATGCTTGAACTCGCATCCTTCAAAAAATCCCGAGATCTTCTGGACATGAAACCGAAATAGCGCCATATTGGCGTCCAAAGCGTCCCAATTTCCCGAGACTTGCTGTACTACCAGATCCGAGTCTCCGAAACACTATATCCGGCGGATTCCAGTCTCTTTGGCCACATTGAGCCCATGTACAAATGCCTCATACTCGGCCACATTGTTAGATGCTGCAAAATGAATTTGCAGTACATATCTCAGCTGGTCTCGCTTCGGCGAGGTAAGAACTACCCCGGCACCCAAACCAATCTTGGTCTTGGAGCCATCAAAGTGCATTCTCCAATAATTGGAGTCAGGCAATGGTGGCTCATATTGCATCTCGGCCCAATCCACCAAGAAATCCGGCAGTGCCTGAGATTTGATAGCATCTCTTTTCTCATAATGCGGAGCATAAGGTGACACCTCGATAGCCCATTTAGCTACTCGGCCAGTTGCATCTTTGCACCCAATGATTTCCGAGATTGGAGCCTCGCACACCACTGTGATTGAATGCTCTTGGAAGTAGTGTTTCAACTTCTTAGCAGCCAGATAGACACCATATGTTATTTTCTGGTAGTGAGGATAGTTCTGCTTGGATAACGAGATTACCTCGCTCAGATAATATACCGGCCTATGCACGGTTTTGCCCTCTTCCTCTTGCTCCACCACCACTACAACACTTACAACTCGGTTTGTGGCTGCAATGTAGAGCAACATCGGCTCTTTGGGTAATGGTGAGGCTAGTACCGGCGCAGTTGCCAGCATCTTTTTTAACTCGGTGAAGGCCGCATCTGCTTGCGGGGTCCACACAAAGTTAGTGGTTTTCTTCATGAGCTGATATAAAGGTAATGCCTTTTCTCCCAACCTGCTGACAAACCGACTCAAGGATGCCAAACATCCAGTGAACTTCTGCACGTCCTTGAGACATGTCGGTAACCTAATGCTTTCAATAGCACTGATTTTCGTCGGGTTAACCTCGATACCTCGGCTGGACACGAGGAAACCGAGTAATTTTCCTGCCGGCACACCGAATGTGCATTTATCCGGGTTAAGTTTCATCCGGTATTTTCTCAAGTTTATAAATGTCTCTCTAAGATCATCAATCAGAGATGACTTTTCTTTAGTTTTTATGACGACATCGTCGACATACACCTGCACATTTCGGCCTATTTGATCATGCAAACATTTCTGCATACACCTCTTGTATGTAGCACCAGCATTTCTCAAGCCAAAGGTCATGACACGATAGCAATAAGCCCCATACGGGGTAATAAAAGCAGTTTTCAATTGATCAACCGGGTTCAGAGAAATCTGATGAAACCCGGAATAAGCATCTACAAAGGATAACAGCTCACACCCGGCCGTGGAATCGATCACTTGATCAATCCGAGGTAGCGGGAATGGATCCTTAGGACATGCCTTGTTTAGGTTTGTGAAATCGATACACATGCGCCACACCTTGGCCACCAGAGGTGCATCCTTTTTCTTCTCTACCAGGACCGGGTTAGACAACCAGTCCGGGTGCAGCACTTCCATGATGAAACCCGCCGCAAGTAACTTGGCAGTTCATCGCCTATCACCTTTCTCCTTTCATCCGACCAACGTCGTATCGGTTGCTTCACCGGTTTCATGTCCGGTCTGACGAACAGAGAGTGCTCAGCCAACTCCCTCGAAACACCTGGCAGGTCATGATTCGACCATGCAAAGATATCCCGATTCTCACGGAGGAAGTGACTGAGCTCGCCTTCCTATTTCTCGGTTAACCTGGAACCGATGATGACATTCTGGTTTGGGCACTCCGGGTCAACATTGATCTTCTTCGTCTCCTTCGGCACCTGGAATGATGCATTCAGCTCTGGGTTAGCCATACCCGGCATTCCGAGTTGCGCAGATTGAGCCAACGCCACCACCTCATGTATCTTCTTCTTCTCTACAGCAATGATCAGTGACTCGGCCAAGCAAGATCCAGCCGAGGCACACTCCATCGCTCGCTTGTAATCACCCCAGATGGTGATGATGCCATTAGGACCCGGCATTTTCATCCTGAGGTAGCCCACATGAGTAGAGATCATGAACTTGGATAGCGCGGGCCTACCAAGCAATGCATGGTATGGACTCTCGAGGTCCACTACCTCAAACTGGAGACTTTCAGTTCTGCAATTGTCCTTGGTGCCGAACAACACATCCACCCAGATCTTGCCCATAGGAGCACAAGAAACACCCGGCACTATACCATGGAAGGTGGTGCTACTCGGCTGCAGCATATTCATCGAGATACCCATCTTCACCATGGTGTCTCGGTACATGATATTGATAGCACTCCCATTATCAATGAGAACTCGGGCAAAACGAACATTGATGGTGGGTCCAACGAATGTCGGATCCACCACCAGCGCATAACCTCCCGGAGTTGGCATAACTCGGGGATGATCTTTCCTGCTCCAGCTGATCTCCTGCTCGGACCAGTGCATATACTTCGGCACTGCCGGCATAACTGCGTTCACCTCCAGTGCACGCCGATGCAAGCTTTTCTTGTCAGTTGGCTCGGTCACAAAGACCACATATGTCTGATGAGCCTCTCTATAATTGTAACATCCCAAAATTTTGGAATGTTTTAAAAATCACTAAAAATTGAAACTTTTGTTTTGAATAAAATAACTACTCGAAAACTGATTTGAAATCCCATATATTACCTTCAATTTCTTAATAAAACCCTATTTACAAATTGTTTTGAATTATTTAAACATACTCTGATTTCATTCATTCATATGGATTTGAAATGATTTTGTTAACTCCTATTCAAGATTTGTAATTGAAGTATTTTATTAAAGCTCATATTATAAATGGTATCTATATTAAAAATGATTTATCCAAACCCCTTTAAATAAAATATTTTGTGTCAAATTATTTTAACAAGTTTATCATATTGATATTACTCCTACTAATTATCCTTGTATTTGAAATTTGTTGCCCAAAAGAACTTATAAAAAAAACCTAATTTAGAAAATGACATAAAGGTGTATATAAAACCTTTATAAATTAATTTGAACTTTCAAATTTGAAAAGGTTTGGGATAGTGTGTTTGTAAGTTTTAAAAGAAAGGTTTTAATTTTACAAATCTATAGAAACTAGTTCGATTTGATTTGGAATTTTAAAACAAAAGATATAAAAGAAATAGGAAAAAACAGAAAAGGAAAACATAACAAAAAAAAAGTTAATGGGCCAAGCCCAGCCAGCCGCCGTGCTATCTACCGCCCGCGCGCCACCAGCCCAGCCCGTCCGCGCACCCCCTCTCTCACCGACAGGTGGGGACCACCTGTCGGGGTCGTCTTCCCCATAACCGCCACGCGCACGATCCCGTGACGCCGTCGCCCACCTCGCGCACGATCCCCACTCACCCGAGCCACGAACCACACCCTCGACCAGCGCCTTTAAATCTCCACGCAGTCCTCCCCATTTCCCCTCTGCTCCCTGTCCAAATAGCGCCGCCAGGCCGCTCAATTTGCTCGCTGGAGTCCGCACTTCCCGCCGCCGTCCATCTCCATTTCCGGCGAGGTGAGCAGCCCCCTAGGCCCCAGACCCCTCCCATCTTCTTCCTCTCCTCCAGGCGCACCTCCCTGACCCCTTGCTCGATGTTTTTGCGCAGCCGTATCGCCGTGGCCATCCTCGGCCGAAGCTCGCCGTCGCTCCGAGCATCTCCGGCCGCTCCTCCCCGCCGTTGGAGGACGGGATCGACGACGCCACCACCCCCATCCTCTTCGCCGCGTCGCGCTACACGCCGTCGTCGCCTATCCACGCTCGGGGAACTACCGGAACACCGTCGCCATCCACGCCCGAGCCCAGCGCCGCCGCGACCTCCATCTCCGGCAACCACGGCGCCGCCACAGTGAGCCTTTCGCTCCCAACCATCCGATCTATTTCAACGGTTAGGATTAGATCTTTTAGAACGAAGAGGTACGGTTAGATCTAGGCCTTTCGATCCAGATCCAACGGCCCAGATCTGATCACTTAAACACGTCAGCAGCCCAGTCAGCGTCCCAGTCAGCGCCACGTCGGATCAGTCAGCGCCCGCGTGGAAATTAAATTTTCTATTTAGAATGATTTGGCAGTTTTGCAGAAAGGGTCCCTGCAACTTCAAACCATCACAACTTTTTACTGGTTTAGCCAAATTTAACAAACTTTATATTTTTGAAAAGCTCTGGACTTGTAGAATCTTTTAGAATCATTAGTTCACTGTTTTGGCAAAGTTAAAAACATTCAATTTTCAAATGAGAGATTTGAGTATATTTGGCATACCTTTATTTTTATAAGTCCAAAAATTTCAAATAAAATATTTTTGGAAACCTTAGGTTCTGTAGCATAACTTGGTCACTTTTAAAAATATTTTTGAATACTTTTAAACTGTTTTAAAAACCAGATGCTCAATTGAAGTATTTTGGTTATAGTTTAAAACCTGAAAATTATTTCAATATGGTTTCTTTTTGAAAAGTAACCCAAATAGTTGCCTCTGACCTGAAAGACCAAAACCATTATTTTAGAAAGGTTTGCCAACTCAAAATTATTAAGTGTTGTGTTTAAGATCTTTCTCAAAACATTGTGTTGCAAAAATCCTTGTGTTAGAAGTGTTAAACCTTTTTCCAAAATTCCTCGTGTGACCATGTTGATCCAGACCAACCTTTTAGAACCCTTGGAACACCATGGCAAGTTATATATGACATCTATGATGTTCATACATAATTGCTTGACCATCCTTTAACCAAAATGGCAAACCCTAAACCTAATCATAATAATTCTTTTTGCATATTGAATTATGTGATGAACCTCGGCCAAAGTTTTGTGAGGACCCTGATATGCATGTTGCTTTTGTATGTGATGATGTTGTTGAATTGTTTGTTTACTATTGTGTTATCTCTATGTTTAGATTGTACGGAGTGTCTCACGTGTTGTGAAGAGTGTTACTTCAACTCTTCAGTTGGCCAAGGCAAGTGACACCATAAAAGTCCTACTACTTTTACTACTATGCACTTAGTGTTTTCAGTAGTATGCATGATAGGTTTGTTGTTGAAATCTTATATTATGCTATGCTCCTATTAGTGTGTAGCCATCCCCCACCCAGAACTTTGTAGTATGGAACTTAGTATAGTCATGCTATGAAAAATGTTTTAATTAGTTGGATAGTGATGGAAACTAATAACTAATCAATGAACTACCTGGGTGCTGGTTGGAGAACCATGGTGGGTGACTACTCAGGGGGTCCATGTCTATGGTTCATGTCTATGGTAATTTGCCCTTGGTGAAAGTGCACAATTGTGGAAAGTCACCCAGGCTTAAAGAGATTGTAGACTCTCCTTGTTCAGTAGCTTCTAGTGCAGCCACATGTCATATGGGCTCTGTCTTGATCAATTAGGTTGTGAGACCCTGGTTCTGTCGTGACCAGCAGATGTAGGGGATGATAGGTTGGAGTGGGTCCGACGTTGACTCCGGGGAATTACTTCTAAAAGATCTTGTCTCGGTCTTCTCTTTTCCATTTCATAATTGGTTGCAATGGAGGAGGAAATGATTGGGTCTTGTGGTGAAAGTGCACACCCTCTCGAGAGTAAAAACTGAGTATACTTAGCCGTGTCCCCGGTTACGGACATTTTGAGCAACTTGACCGGGAAGCTGTTGAAGATCTCCTTATCCCAATTTCTAAATTAAAACTTGAGGGTGAACAAGGGATGGGAGCTCACTGATGTCTATCGGTGGTGCTTGTTGTGAGTAGTTGTGAAAGGTGTTCACTGATGTCTATCAGTGGTACTCTTGGTCTAAGATGAAATTGTTTTACAAATGATAGGATGAAACTGGCTTTATGCAAACCAGCCTCAAACTCCACTTAGCCAAATATTCATGTAGAAGATAGGTTGCCATTTATATCCACATAAGTGTCATCTTGCCATCACAATTCAATTGTGCTGACCCATATAGTTGGGCTGTAACTCACCGTTGCAGGTCCGTCAGACAATGAGTGAGGTTTCGACAGGGTTTCGAGTCTACAACCAACATGCTTGCCTGTGGCACATGAAGATGATGGGCTCACTGTATCATTTGATTTCCGCTGTGTGTTTACTTTGGTTTGAGCTAGCCTTCGGCTATGCACCTTGTATCGAATCTTTTAAATTCTGGATCATCGTGTAATATACTTTGATACAATGTTATGGTATTGCATCTCAAACTGTGTGTGCTAGCAAGTCGATCCAGGGACTAGCGTTACACGGGGAATCCCAACCTTTGTTAAAAGGTGGGGGTTCTACAATAATCCCCCTGGGGATAATCACCCTGACGGCTGGGATGGCATTGCTGTTGTTCCCTCCGACATTCACCTGATTTACAGGTTTCGGAGATGCTTGCCTCTTAGCAGGTGGGTTCACCGGGATAGCATTTGCCCGGTGAGTGGCAAGTTTTGCCTCGGCGGAATCCTCTGAGGTACCCCCGCCTGATTTCCTCCAGCTCTGGCTCCTTCCCCCTTGTTCGCTGATACTAGCTGCACTGCCGAGTCGTATGGTTTGCTGGCCTACGAACATCTTGCGTGTGAAAGCTGCAGGGCCCATCCAACATGGCCTCATAAGTCAAGGACTGCTTCTGATCACTCCATGGCTTCTTCCCCTCTTGATTCTGGCCCCATGTTGGCCCACTGTACTTCGGGCGCTGGCTATTGCCGGCATCTGGCTGGTTCTGGCCAAGCGCAGTGTGGGGACCCGGACTAGCTGTCCGAAATACCCGATTATGCTTAACACAACGATCCCGTGATCAGTCTGTCGTTGCACATAATCCGAATTGGATACCAAAGTTTACATCCATTACAATACCGAATAAAAAGTCTTACATAAATGGTCATTTAGACCAAGTTCTTACATAGGTGCCTTCATGGGCCAAACCAGATATATCAGCGGAAGCTACGGCGTAGTAGACATCATATTCTAACGATGACAACCCGACAGGCAGCTGACTTGTGGAGATCCTTAGTTGGCGTAGAAGTCGCCATACTCCTGCTCGGCGTAGTGTTCCTCCTCGTAGTCTGGCTAGGACAATAGCCAGGGACGAAACCAATATGAGTACATTTGAATGTACTCGCAAACTACCCCAACATGAGTATGCACCAGTTTTATTTTAGTTGACAACTTTTCTTATTTAAAACATCTCTATATCTTTATTGAAAAAGGTAAGAAGAGTTTTATAACTATCTTTAAAGAAGTCACCATTTTCATCTGTTTTTCCAAAACTCCCCTTTTTCCGACCATAGCCCGTCATGGTCCACTTTCATCCAACCACCTCATACCGATCCGTTGGTATAGGTGTAGGAAACAATCTCCACTTCATTTTTCTTTTAAAACTCAAAGTCTTTTAAAAACTTGCACATGGTCTTAGGACAGTCTCCCAATTGTCCATATCCGAGGACTCGGCTATTCGAATAGTTTTTAACACTCTGCAGAGGTAGCACGCTTTTAGCCCACATCCATCCGGCAACTCATCGTGTCTGCCACGTCTCGCCATACCAGGTGTATGCGAAGTAAGCCGCCGGCCATAGCCTCTTATTTGCTCATGCTAGTATAGGATCCTTCCCATATGACACTTTCCATCACACCCAGTCCGGTTTCCCGTCAGAAACCCTAAGTGTGAGGACTCATAGTTTTGTCCGGCGGTTTATGGTGGAACCTTCTATCCTCCCCACCAACTTGTGTGAGGACCCGGGTCAGGGGGTAGATCCTCGGACCATCCCCTCATGCATAACGGAGTCATCTCCGTCGATGAGGTATCCCATACTAATAAGAGCAAACTACATGACTAAGCCTTTTCCCATATGTGGTAAATGTGGTCGCACAGGGTAAGATTGGTCGCATAGTACTAGGACACTGTGCATTTTTCATAAACATCACCACTTTTCCACTTTTCCAATACAACACCGACATCTCGGCATTCCACAAACTCTCAAGAAATATCAAAGGAGTTTTGAATAAACAACATTGTTTTCCCATCCTAAAGTTTTATATAAACTACTACATAGGGTGGCAAAATAATATCCATATACTTTTGAAATGGGTTTTATAAATCTTGCTTTGAGAGTAAAACATGTTATGAAAGTAGATGCATATGTTGGTAGTGCAAGCTCAGAGAATAGCTTGCCTTGCTTGGCAAAGTGATCTTGCTCTTGTTCTTCAAATTCAGCAAACTCTCCTTCCTCGATATATCCGACAACGTTCTCGTCTAATTAATAAACAAACAATGCAAACAATCACTAAGCTATACAAGCAATCATCTCAACATAACCATCATCAACATCACAATTAGCTACTGCACACATCAAACCACACAATTTGATTTTCAAATAAGTTGAATTAAACATTATTTAATTACTTCTAAATTATGGCAGAACTAGTTATTCATGTTTAAATCCACAACTTGAGTTCTGTTGGTCACAAAAATACAAACTAAATTTCTATAGAAAGCTACTGATGTGTGGAAGACAACCCAATTTGAATTGGATCATTTGGAGTTACCAAACTCCCTACACATTGGACTGAATCCAGTAGCTTAATAATCAAGTTTTAGCTACCATTTAAATTCTATTGTTCCAAAAATTAAACCCTTTTAGGGTAACTAAACATGGCTATAGTGAGCTAACAAAATTGGTCCTAACTCATTTGGATCAACCAATAAACATATTTGTTTGTTTTAGTCCAGAAGGGTTTATCTTAAAGTCAACAATTAATACTGCCTAATTAATTCTACCAAAATTAGGGGAGCTAACACAAGGCAGTACTAAGCTAGAAAAACTGGTTTGGAATTATTTGGACTAACAGAGTATCAGAAACAAACAAGTTTAGATTTTAAACCTTCTGTGGCATTTTCAATAATACTTTTTACTTTTAATTAAATGACATGAGACCAATTGTGTTGGTTAAACAATTTCATAAGCTTTCCAGAACAGTTGAGTTTGATTTATTTGGATTCTTAATCTCGAGATATTGAATTTCAAAGTTGGATCCAGTACTGATTATTCAGAGAAGTTTGAAATTCGAAAATTCCCTCCTCTGGATAATGTTGAAAAGGCTGACTAGTGGGGTCTACACGTCAGCGACACAGTGCGTGGTTGGAAAATAATAAAATCCTGACGAGCGGGGCCCGCCCGTCAGTCTCTCTCTCTCTTTCACTTAACCGAAGCGGTACGCAATCGTTGGATTAAGATCCAACGGCTCACGTTAGCCCACGTCGTCGACGAACTCCGGTGACCTAAAACGAGCGGCGCCGAAGCTCCGGCGACGGCGAGGTGGACGGAAAACTCACCTAGAGGGCACGGCAGACGGCGGCGATGACGTGAATCGACGGCGGAGGCTCGGGTAAGGTTGTGGCGCGAGTTGTGCTTGCTGGGACGGAGTGTAGCGGTGACGGCGTGGTCTGCAACTTCCACGGCCACGGGCACGAGCTCCGGCGATGATCCCACGGCGAATCTGGACACAATCCAGAGGGAAAAAGGGTGAGGTGAGTGCGGTGAAGCAGAGGGAAGCAAGTGCAGGCCAGAGAGGGAAGAATGGGAGGGTGTGGTGTTGCGGCGATGATCGACCTTGACGGCGGCGACGGGTGCGGCAGTGCACGGCCCTCTGGCGGTGCACAGACCAAATTGGAGCGAGGGAGAGATCGAGGGAGGGGTGTGGAGTTTCAGTGAGGTCTCGGGGTGGCTTTATAGGCTCGGGGCGGTCCATGGTGGTCGAGGTCCACGGCGGCGACCATGGCGCGTCTACGGCGACCAATTCCTCGGCTACGCGGCGAGGGTGCAGAGGCTCGTGGCGGCTTGGTGCTTAACGGGGTCCGGACACGTTCTAGAAGCGTCTAGAGGAGCTGTGCGTGTCGAGGCGCAGAGGGCTGGGCCAATTTGGCCGGCGACGCCGCGGGTGCCACGGCGAGGCATCGGGGAAAGGGGCGGCGTAATGGCGCGGGGAGGGGCTCGAGTGCTCTCTCCTGCACGCAGGGGCAGCAGAGGCACCGGGCGCGCGCGCAGGGGGGGCCTGGGCGGCTCGGAAACGGCGAGGCGCAGCACGGCGACACGGCGGCACGTCGGGGCGAGGGAGAGAGGTAGGGGATGACGTTTTTGCAGAAAACCCCCTGCCTCCTCTCTGCTTCTTTTTTTATTTCTGTTTTAGTCCTTCTGTTAAATCCAGAAGGTTTTCTAGGATTTAATTAGGGCATTTAAACATTTTAGAAAAATTTGCAAAAATTTGTGGGGCCTTCCCATAATGTACAGAAGCTCCACAAAAATTGGCATAAAATAATAAAATGTTTTGAAACATTTTCTTTTATAGTACTTTGTTTATGTTATTTTAATTTATTTCAATTTGTTTTTATTTTAGAATTTTAAAACTAATTCAAAAATAATATTTGAGAGGGGAAAGTGGTAGGAACAAAATGGGGAGTGTTTACATTACAACTCCACTGACTTTGGTTTGAAAATAATTGAGTTTGTCACTTGAGATTTTCATGTGACAACTTGTCACTTTTATTTTTCTTGCTTTGATTTTATATTTTGTTTTCTTTCTTTCTTACTAGTGTTTACTAGAGCAAACACTCACACAACAGCAAGAACAACAATCAAGTAACAAAAGCAATTAACATACAATAAACAACAAAAGTTTTTGTTGGCTCTCATTTTTGGAATATAATCCTGATAATAATTTTGGGATGTTACAATCCTTCCCCCCTTAAAATAAATCTCGTCCCGAGATTTGCTAGGCTTAGGTTTTAAGGAGGTCTGGGAATTCGCTTCTAAGATAATCTTCGCGTTCCCAAGTTGCTTCTTCTTCAGAGTGGTTAGTCCACTGGACTTTGTAAAACTTGATCGCACGTCTTCGGGTAACACGAACATCTTCTTCGAGAATTTTGAGGGGTCTCTCACGATAAGTCAGGTCTTGGTTCAGGTCGATGGAGAGGTGGTCGATGTTTTTGAAAACATCAGGCTGGTCAGGAACTTCAAGACACTTCCGGAGCAAGGAAATGTGGAAGACATCATGATAATCTCCTAACTCCTGGGGTAACTCCAGCTGATAGGATACTTCTCCTCGACGAGCAATGACCTTGAAGGGTCCAATATACCTTGGCGCTAACTTTCCTTTGACATGGAAACGCTGCATTCCTTGAGGGGTGTCACTCGGAGATAACATAATCTCCGACACTGAAAGTGAGGTCACGGCGCTTGGTGTCAGCGTAACTCTTCTGACGGGATTGGGCAGTTTTGAGGCGTTCACGAATAAGCTGAACTTGCTCTTCAGCTTCACGGAGGGTATCTGGTCCGAACAATTTGCTCTCTCCGGTATCGGACCAATTCAGGGGTGTACGACACTTCTTGCCGTAAAGGGCTTCAAAAGGGGCCATTTGCAGACTAGACTGATAACTGTTGTTGTACGAGAACTCTGCAAACGGAAGACAATCTTCCCACTTGGAACCATAGGATAGAACACATGCGCGAAGCATGTCCTCCAATATCTGGTTCACTCGCTCAGTCTGGCCATCGGTCTGGGGATGATAAGCTGTGCTAAAGGCTAACTTGGTTCCGAGGGCTTCATGAAGGGATTTCCAGAATCTTGAGGTGAATTGCGTGCCTCTATCAGATACAATCTTCTTAGGCACACCATGCAGGCTCACTATTCTGGAAATATACAGGTCTGCTAACTGAGCTCCGGTATGAGTGGTCTTGACAGGAACAAAGTGGGCAACCTTGGTCAGTCGATCAACGATGACCCAGATTGAATCATGGCCTCGGTTGGATCTTGGAAGTCCGGTAATAAAATCCATTCCAATCTCATCCCACTTCCACTCGGGAATTTTCAAAGGTTGAAGCAATCCAGCGGGTCGCTGATGTTCAGCCTTGACTCGCTGACAGATATCACACTTGGCTACGAATGAACCAATCTCTCGCTTCATTCCATGCCACCAAAATCTTTCTCGAAGGTCTTGGTACATTTTGGTTCCGCCGGGGTGGATTGAATAAGGGGTCTCATGGGCCTCCTTCAGGATTAACTCCTTAAGTTCCGTGACATTGGGCACACAGATACGGTCATTGAATTTCAGCACTCCTTCAGCATCTTCGGTAAAACCGGGTGCTTTGCCGAGGGAAATTTCTTCCTAATTCCCTCTATGCTTTCATGACCTTTTGGGCTTCTTTGATTTGATCCATCAGGGTTGGGGTTAACTCTAGATTGGCGAGATAACCATGGCTAACAAGCTCTAGTCCAAAATCTTGGAAGTCTTTGAACAAGGCTGGCTGTTCGGCTTGGATCAGGGCATTCAGGGTGCAAGGTTTGCGACTAAGGGCATCGGCAACTACATTAGCCTTTCCGGGGTGATAATGGATTCCAATATCATAATCCTTGATTAATTCCATCCATCTCCTCTGTCGCAGGTTCAGATCTTTCTGGGTGAAAATATACTTCAAGCTTTTGTGATCTGTATAGACCTCGCAGCGATGTCCCGCAAGATAGGGACGCCACTTCTTAAGAGCAAAGACTACAGCAGCTAACTCCAAGTCATGGGTTGGGTAATTCTCTTCATGCGGTCGCAACTGCCGGGACAGATACGACACAACTTTGCCTTCTTGCATCAGAACGCAACCAAGTCCGAGGCGTGATGCATCGCAATACACGTCGAAACTCTGGGTGACGTCTGGCATGATCAGGATTGGGGCTGAGGTTAGTCTCTTCTTCAGTTCTTGGAAACTATCCTCACACTTCTGAGTCCATTCAAATTTCTTGTCCTTCTTCAACAGTTGGGTCAGAGGTTTGGCTATACTGGAAAATCCTTCAACGAACTTGCGGTAATAACCGGCAAGTCCGAGAAAGCTTCGGATTTCAAAAACATTGGTTGGGGATAACCAGTCAAGAATGGCTTGTATCTTCTCAGGGTCAACAGAAATTCCTCCAGCGGATACAATATGTCCAAGAAATGCCACTTCACTGAGCCAAAACTCACACTTGCTAAGCTTGGCATACAGCTGGTGCTCTGGAGGGTCTCCAAAACTAGACGCAGGTGTTCAGCATGCTCTTCTTCGGTCTTGGAATAAATAAGGATGTCATCAAGGAAAACTACCACGAACTTGTCGAGGTACTCCATGAAAATCTTGTTCATGAGATTCATGAAATAGGCTGGGGCATTGGTCAGACCAAAAGACATCACGGTGTATTCAAACAAACCGTAACGAGTGGTGAAGGCGGTCTTGGGAATATCTGTCTCTCGATCTTCAACTGATGGTAACCTGTCCGAAGATCGATCTTTGAAAAGACTCGGGCTCCGTTCATTTGATCGAACAGATCCTCGATCTTGGGAAGAGGGTACTTATTTTTAATGGTCACGTCATTCAGCTTGCGATAATCCACACACAGGCGTGTGGTACCGTCTCTCTTGTCCACAAATAATGGGTGATCCCCATGGTGAAGCGCTTGGGCGGACAAGACCTTTGCTTAGCATATCAGCCAACTGCTTCTTCAACTCAACCAGTTCTTCCGGATTCATCCGATAAGGCTTTTGGGATATGGGGGATGTTCCTGGGATAAGCTCAATTATGAACTCAATATCCCTATCTGGCGGCATACCAGGCAATTCTTCTGGGAAAACATCCTTGAACAGATGAACAACACGGATCTCATCTAGGGCGGGTCGAGCTATGCTCTCATGGCAGCCTGGGTGAGGTTGACTAGTTTCAGACACATACTCCACTTCTACTTCTTTGTCGGTGGTGATGGATACAGCTCTTCTGGCACAGTCAATTCGACCATGGTACTTGGCTAACCAATTCATACCGAGTATAACATCGATGCCTTGGGTTCCCAGAACAATTAAGTTAACTGGAAACTTTTCTCCTTTGATCTCAAGGGGTACATCGGAGCAAAACATCTTGGTCTCTACGGTGGATTCTGGGATTTGGATGACCATGGGTTTGGGTAAGAGGCTCTTAACTAAACCTCCCTTAGCAACAAATTCTTGGGTAACAAATGAATGGGTAGCACCAGAATCAAACAGAACAGTTGCAGGTACTGAGTTGACAAGGAACGTACCCAGCACAACATCCGGAGCATCCTGAGCTTCTTCAGCATTGATGTGGTGCAGACGACCCTTGGCAACAGCAGCATTTCCGCGAGGTGCGGCATTCTTGCCATTTCCATTTCCATTGCGGCCTTGACCATTGTTCTGTGCCGGCGCATTGGGGCGCTGGACATTCCTCTTGGGATTGGGACATTCTTTGGAGTAGTGACCCTTGTTGCCGCATTCAAAGCAGATCACATTGGGATTGCGGGTGAAGTTGTTGAAGTTTCCTCCGGGACGGTTATTGTCATTGGGGCGGTTGAAGTTGTTTGGGCGGTTAGGGTAATTGGGGCGTGGAGCTTGGGGTGGACGATAGGCAGGCCTGGTGTTCTGCTGAAAGATACGAGGTTTCTGGCTGCTCGAACCTTCCTGAGCATTCATCCTCCTCTTGCGACCTTCATACATCGACTTGCGCTTGGTCTCCAGCTGGATGGCTTTGTCCACAAGTGACTCCAGATCACGGAAGTCATGGATAACCAAAGCACACTGAAGTTCATCATGAAGTCCACTCATGAAACGCTCCATCTTCTTCTCTTCTTTGTCGGTGTCATCAGGAGCATACCGAGATAAGTCGGTAAACTCCTCAAGATAACCGACCACATCTCTACTTCCCTGCCTCAGCTTGCGGAACTCATCCTTCTTCCTCTCAATAAGTCCACTGGGAATATGCTTCTTGCGGAACTTCTCCTGGAACTCAGCCCAGTTGATGACATGACCAGCTGGCTGGAGAGTCTTGGTAGTTTCCCACCAAGCTCTTGCAGGTCCAGCGAGATAGTGGGTTGCATACAACACTTTCTCATTTTCTCCCACAGCAGCAACTTCAGATTATTGTCGATGGTGCGAAGCCAATCATCGGCTTCTAGTGGGTGAAGTCCCTTGGAGTAGGTGGGTGGGTTGGTCTTCTGAAAATCAAGGTAGATCGCTGGTTTCATGCCATTGCCGTTACCACCATTGTTGTTGTTGTTATTGTTGTTGTTGTTATAAGCGGCTGCGAGTTGTTGTAAGGCAGCGAGATGAGCTTGGCGCTCTTGCCGGGCATTTTCACGCTCCTCCATGATAAGTGCGAGAAGTTGGGTGGGGGTTGGGTCCGGTGGTGGTGGTGCTGATCCTGATCCTTCCGCATTGCTGCGACGGGGGGCATCCTGAAGCACACCGGGTATAAGAGACAAGGCAAGAAAAGTTCGACTAAGGGAAAAGACGATCTCTCAAGTGGTTGATTAATCCTAAGATTTATATGAAAATAGTTCACACAGATTTAAACAAGACAAACATACTTATATTTCACAAACAACATCAAGAGTTCACATCAACATCAAGCTTACAACATCAAGCTTACAACATCACCTTACATCTAGATACATAACATCTGGTTTCCAAAAGAACCACTACTACTACTCGACTAGCTATAGGGGTCAACCTAATCCTGCGGTAGTGATCAAGTCACTCGCCTACTGAGGTGGAACCTCCAGCTCTAACACGTCAGCATCTGACTGGTAGGCTGGCTCCTCGGGATCCTCCTCCTCGTCCTCGAGAACTGGCTCGAGTGGCTCCTCCTCCTCGTCAACTAACTCCTCCTCATCATCCTCCTCCTCACAGTCCATCTCCTCCACGAAGTCATCATCGTCACTGAGGAAAGCGTCGTTCTCCTTGCGGAGATCCTCGCCCTCCTCCTCCATCTCGTCAGTATGGTGCTCTAGATCCTCAATCAGTCCGTCCTGCTCTGCCACCTTCGTGCGGAGCTTCACGATAGTCTTCCTCAGCTGGGCCCTCTTCCTGAGAAGAGCAACCTTCTCCACCATCAGCTTCATCTCGTTCTCGCGAAGCTCAACGAGCGACTCGCGGTCGAAGTGGAGCTGAATCCTAGTGCGCAACAGATCATCCTGAGTGCACTGAAGTAAGATCTCCATGTCCATGATGTAGCTCCCAAACATCGGGTGGTAAGGTGAAGGAGTAGGGTGTCCATCACAGTTGCGCCTCCCGTAGAACCGGAAACGGGAGTCTACTAACTCCGCCTTGTGCTCCTCACAAAGTCGGGCTAGCATCCTCTGTGTAGCAGTACAGAGACCATCAACCCAGGTGGCCTCCTTGGTGGTGAAGATGAGTGTCCTGGAACTGGGAGACTTGATGTTCCTGCGAACTGACGATCTGATGAGCCAGCTCAGCCTTCCAACACCGTGAACATCAATCTGAGCTCCCTCAAACTCTGGAGCGGGGCGACCTAACAGCTTGGTCAACTCGAACAAGTCCCTCTCAAACGTCAGCTTGCTGTCCTTCTCCAGCTGAACGAACTCGGTCCAGTGGAGTGCCATCTACAGTTTTTAAGCAAAATTTTAAGTTAGTTAGGTGACAAGTATATCAAAATTTTAATATAGTAGGGCAACAAGTGAGTCAAATTTTAAACTTAATGAGAGGTGTACAAAATTTTAGGGATACTAAGGAAAATGTAATATTTAATGAGAGTAAAATTTTGCATAAGTAAGAGGATTGGAGATAAGCAATTTTCGAAAATACTTCATTCCTTTCTTTTTAGAAATTCATCTTTTGTAACATTTGACAAACGACCATGCTAACTAAGGTTTCCTAAAGTCAGGATGGCTCTGATACCAAGTCTGTGGGGACCCCGGACTAGCTGTCCGAAATACCCGATTATGCTTAACACAACGATCCCGTGATCAGTCTGTCGTTGCACATAATCCGAATTGGATACCAAAGTTTACATCCATTACAGTACCGAATAAAAGTCTTACATAAATGGTCATTTAGACCAAGTTCTTACATAGGTGCCTTCATGGGCCAAACCAAATATATCAGCGGAAGCTACGGCGTAGTAGACATCATATTCTAACGATGACAACCCGACAGGCAGCTGACTTGTGGAGATCCTTAGTTGGCGTAGAAGTCGCCATATCCTGCTCGCGTAGTGTTCCTCCTCGTAGTCTGGCTAGGACAATAGCCAGGGACGAAACCAATATGAGTACATTTGAATGTACTCGCAAACTACCCCAACATGAGTATGCACCAGTTTTATTTTAGTTGACAACTTTTCTTATTTAAAACATCTCTATATCTTTATTGAAAAAGGTAAGAAGAGTTTTATAACTATCTTTAAAGAAGTCACCATTTTCATCTGTTTTTCCAAAACTCCCCTTTTTCCGACCATAGCCCGTCATGGTCCACTTTCATCCAACCACCTCATACCGATCCGTTGGTATAGGTGTAGGAAACAATCTCCACTTCATTTTTCTTTTAAAACTCAAAGCCTTTTTAAAACTTGCACAAGGTCTTAGGACAGTCTCCCAATTGTCCATATCCGAGGACTCGGCTATTCGAATAGTTTTAACACTCTGCAGAGGTAGCACGCTTTTAACCCACATCCATCCGGCAACTCATCGTGTCTGCCACGTCTCGCCATACCAGGTGTATGCGAAGTAAGCCGCCGGCCATAGCCTCTTATTTGCTCATGCTAGTATAGGATCCTTCCCATATGACACTTTCCATCGACACCCAGTCCGGTTTCCCGTCAGAAACCCTAAGTGTGAGGACTCATAGTTTTGTCCGGCGGTTTATGGTGGAACCTTCTATCCTCCCCACCAACTTGTGTGAGGACCCGGGTCAGGGGGTAGATCCTCGGACCATCCCCTCATGCATAACGGAGTCATCTCCGTCGATGAGGTATCCCATACTAATAAGAGCAAACTACATGACTACGCCTTTTCCCATATGTGGTAAATGTGGTCGCACAGGGTAGGATTGGTTTCCATAGTACTAGGACACTGTGCATTTTTCATAAACATCACCATTTTTCCACTTTTCCAACAACACCGACATCTCGGCATTCCATAAACTCACAAGAAATTTCAAAGGAGTTTTGAATAAACAACATTGTTTTCCCATCCTAAAGTTTTATATAAACTACTACATAGGGTGGCAAAATAATATCCATATACTTTTGAAATGGGTTTTATAAATCTTGCTTTGAGAGTAAACATGTTATGAAAGTAGATGCATATGTTGGTAGTGCAAGCTCAGAGAATAGCTTGCCTTGCTTGGCAAAGTGATCTTGCTCTTGTTCTTCAAATTCAGCAAACTCTCCTTCCTCGATATATCCGACAACGTTCTCGTCTAATTAATAAACAAACAATGCAAACAATCACTAAGCTATACAAGCAATCATCTCAACATAACCATCATAACATCACAATTAGCTACTGCACACATCAAACCACACAATTTGGTTTTCAAATAATTGAATTAAACATTATTTAATTAAGTCCAAATTATGGCAGAAACTAGTTATTCATGTTTAATTCCACAACTTGAGTTCTGTTGGTCACAAAAATACAAACTAAATTTCTATAGAAAGCTACTGATGTGTAGAAGACAACCCAATTTGAATTGGATCATTTGGAGTTACCAAACTCCCTACACATTGGATTGAATCCAGTAGCTTAATAATCAAGTTTTAGCTACCATTTAAATTCTATTGTTCCAAAAATTAAACCCTTTTAGGGGTAACTAAACATGGCTATATGTGAGCTAACAAAATTGGTCCTAACTCATTTGGATCAACCAATAAACATATTTTTTTTTTAGTCCAGAAGGGTTTATCTTAAAGTCAACAATTAATACTGCTAATTAATTCTACCAAAATTAGGGGAGCTAACACAAGGCAGTACTAAGCTAGCAAAATTGGTTTGGAATTATTTGGACTAACAGAGTATCAGAAACAAACAAGTTTAGATTTTAAACCTTCTGTAGCATTTTCAATAATACTTTTTACTATTTAATTAAATGACATGAGACCAATTGTGTTGGTTAAACAATTTCATAAGCTTTCCAGAACATTGAGTTTGATTTATTTGGATTCTAAATCTCGAGATATTGAATTTCAAAGTTGGATCCAGTACTGATTATTCAGAGAAGTTTGAAATTCGAAAATTCCCTCCTCTGGATAATGTTGAAAAGGCTGACTAGTGGGGTCTACACGTCAGCGACACAGTGCGTGGTTGGAAAATAATAAAATCCTGACGAGCGGGGCCCGCCCGTCAGTCTCTCTCTCTTTCACTTAACCGAAGCGGTACGCAATCGTTGGATTAAGATCCAACGGCTCACGTTAGCCCACGTCGTCGACGAACTCCGGTGACCTAAAACGAGCGGCGCCGAAGCTCCCGACGGCGAGGTGGACGGAAAACTCACCTAGAGGGCACGGCAGACGGCGGCGATGACGTGAATCGACGGCGGAGGCTCGGGTAAGGTTGTGGCGCGAGTTGTGCTTGCTGGGACGGAGTGTAGCGGTGACGGCGTGGTCTGCAACTTCCACGGCCACGGGCACGAGCTCCGGCGATGATCCCACGGCGAATCTGGACACAATCCAGAGGGAAAAAGGGTGAGGTGAGTGCGGTGAAGCAGAGGGAAGCAAGTGCAGGCCAGAGAGGGAAGAATGGGAGGGTGTGGTGTTGCGGCGATGATCGACCTTGACGGCGGCGACGGGTGCGGCAGTGCACGGCCCTCTGGCGGTGCACAGACCAAATTGGAGCGAGGGAGAGATCGAGGGAGGGGTGTGGAGTTTCAGTGAGGTCTCGGGGTGGCTTTATAGGCTCGGGGCGGTCCATGGTGGTCGAGGTCCACGGCGGCGACCATGGCGTGTCTACGGCGACCAATTCCTCGGCTACGCGGCGAGGGTGCAGAGGCTCGTGGCGGCTTGGTGCTTAACGGGGTCCGGACACGTTCTAGAAGCGTCTAGAGGAGCTGTGCGTGTCGAGGCGCAGAGGGCTGGGCCAATTTGGCCGGCGACGCCGCGGGTGCCACGGCGAGGCATCGGGGAAAGGGGCGGCGTAATGGCGCGGGGAGGGGCTCGAGTGCTCTCTCCTGCACGCAGGGGCAGCAGAGGCACCGGGCGCGCGCGCAGGGGGGGCCTGGGCGGCTCGAAACGGCGAGGCGCAGCACGGCGACACGGCGGCACGTCGGGGCGAGGGAGAGAGGTAGGGGATGATGTTTTTGCAGAAAACCCCCTGCCTCCTCTCTGCTTCTTTTTTTATTTCTGTTTCAGTCCTTCTGTTAAATCCAGAAGGTTTTCTAGGATTTAATTAGGGAATTTAAACATTTTAGAAAAATTTGCAAAAATTTGTGGGGCCTTCCCATAATGTATAGAAGCTCCACAAAAATTGGCATAAAATAATAAAATGTTTTGAAACATTTTCTTTTATAGTACTTTGTTTATGTTATTTTAATTTATTTCCATTTGTTTTCATTTTAGAATTTTAAAACTAATTCAAAAATAATATTTGAGAGGGGAAAGTGGTAGGAACAAAATGGGGAGTGTTTACATTACAACTCCACTGACTTTGGTTTGAAAAATAGAGTTTGTCACTTGAAGATTTTCATGTGACAACTTGTCACTTTTATTTTTCTTGCTTTGATTTTTATATTTTGCTTTCTTTATTTCTTACTAGTGTTTACTAGAGCAAACACTCACACCAACAGCAAGAACAACAACTCAAGTAACAAAAGCAATTAACATACAATAAACAACAAAAGTTTTTGTTGGCTCTCATTTTTGGAATATAATCCTGATAATAATTTTGGGATGTTACACGCAGCAACCTGATTCGAACCGTACCGGTAATCCGGTTCTCTCCTCTTGTTGCCGAAGTCCTGGCGATCATTCTGCCGAACTGGCCCGGGTCTATTACTCACCGAGTATCTTCTATTCGGCTGAACCGAGTTTAGCAGGGGCTGCATCGGATCACCGAGCGCATAACTATCTGTGATCCGGATCGTCTCGGCCAAAGTGACCGGCATCTCCCTTTGCAGCTTCTGCTAGAGCATGGAACCATGCCGGCATCCTGAGCAACCATGAAATGGCCTGCGCTTCCACAACTCCTTCATATGAATTACAGATGTTACTCCACCGAGTCAAGTAGTCTCGGTCAGTTTCATCATCTCTCTGCCTGCACATCGCAAGCTGCTAAGGTCTATTCGGCCTCTTGTACGTGCTGGAGAAGTTGCTAACGAAAGCCTCTTCAAAGTCCAGCCAACAGTCAACACTGCCCTCTCTCAAGTTGTTCAGCCAGATTCGGGCTGGCCCCTCCAACATCTGCGGGATATACCTCACCGCCCATCTGCGGTTACCTCCCGCAATATGCACCGCCGACACATAATCTATCAGCCAGTCCTCTGGCTTGGTGCTACCATCATAAGTCTTCGTACCTCGGCTCAATTGAAAGTTCGGCACCGGAGGTTCCCTCATGATCCGAGGTCCAAAGCAAGCAGGGCCAGGCGGGCCTTGCTCTTCCAGCATCTCGGACAGATAGATTCTGTCCAACTTGTAGCGAGCATCACTTGGTGCCAGCTGGCGAGGTCCCAACCGAGATCCCAATGCACCTCCATATCTCTGATACCCGGCTCTCTCCATGGCCGAGTTACCATCATCATATCGGTTGGCCACATGGTCAACACCCTGTGGCTGTTGTTCATATTCTACCTCTTGGTGCTGCTGAACCCGATTCTGCACCGGATACCGAGGTGGCTGACCTCGGCCTGCCGAGATAACAGGCCCGACATTCAGGTTGCCCGGACCGAGGTTGCTTTTACCTCGGCCAACGTTGGCCTGCCCAGCTAACTGTTTTCCGGCATATGCTGCATCATATGTCTGCATCTGCTTGTTCCTACCGGAGTTTACACTCCGGTCACGACCTCCACCATCATGCGGAGATGAAGCTTGCCCCTTAGATCTCTCACTGGCCCTCTGGCCGAGTGAACTATTTGGGACCCACCAGCACCTGGGTTATCCTTGCGAAAGGCCTCGTTCTGCCGGTTAGCAGTACCAACCAACTCATTAACCCGGTCTTGCTGCCTACGGAGAGCTTCTCCGGATAAACCAGGCAACTCGGCTCTTGCTGCCTCGACAGCTCTAAGAGTCTTAGCAGGAGAACTATACTTCGGCTTTCCAGCCGACATAGCACTAGGAGTTCTACTAGAACTAGTTCTACCATCTCTAGCGATCTCAGCATTGAGGCCTTTGCCTCTCTGGCACACATCCTCTAAACGACTAGGATGAGTTGTTACCGGAGTAAAACCATGAGCTGCATTATACTCACGAAGGGATATGCCGAACTCCCTCCGTAACTCGGCCACCTCAACGGCCTCCTGCTGCAGCTTCTAGCGCTGCACCTCTAACTCGGCAGCGGTTTGGGCAGCATCTGCCCCGGTTGCTACCGGCACAGCCAGTTTCTTGATGATCTCCTCTAGAGGAGCTGGCCTGACCGACACATTGGATGTACCGGCCTGGAGGTGCTCCTCTCCTTCCAGCGGTGGCTTTGCAGTGCGGGCGGATTTGGTGGCAGGCTCGCTGGCATTGCCTTTGCCAGCACCACCCACAGGCCCGGTCATCATTACCTCGGCGTAGCTCCGGGGCGATCGATACGCCGGCCGCGAGCCGCACAAATAGCAGGAGGATCTTCTGCCATATGCACCTGCTCGGGGTACTTGCAGACAACCTCGGTGGCGACGTAGGTCACGAAGGTGCCGAAGCTCATGAAGCAGCCATTCCTCGGGAACGGCTTGCTGCCGAAGCAGCCCACGTTGTCGCTGATGAAGTTCAGCGAACCGAGCTTGCAGATGAGCCCGCCGATGACGCGCTCGAGGAGTCGATGATGGAGCCCATCCGGATGATCACCCCAGCCAGCGCCGCTGCTGGCCCCACGGTGGCGCCAACTGTCGTGGTGGTATCACGACAGATGCCATAGGATGGCTTGAGCTAGGGCCGATGGACGCTGGTTGATCGGGAGAGGGCTAGCGCTAGATAGCGCACACTGAAGAACAAGCAAGCAGAAGAGCACACAAGGATCTACCCAGGTTCGGGGCCCTCGTGAGGAGGTAACACCCCTACTTCTGCCTATCTCTCTCTATATCTCGGTGAAACTCAAGTACAAGCTGCTCCTAGAGCTGTATCTCTCAACAATGGGGATGAACACAAGGTAGAAGAAGAAGCTAATGGGGGAAATGATTCTCTGGGCATCATCCCTCGGCAGGAGAGGGTGATGCCCTATTTATAGTCTATCCGAGTTACGTAAATGCCCCTCCTGGTGCACTGTAGCCATGCCAACGGTGTGTCATGATGGCACTCCTGTCAGGGACAAGACATGGCCTGCCCATCCCCTGCGGCACAACGGTACAGCTAGAATGTACCCTACTGCCAGGACAAGACGTGGCTGCCCATCCCTAACCTCGTAGCCTTTTCCCCGGATGCCCGGAGTCAGCGGTCAGGTACGTGCTGTCCCGCCGTTCCCGCTGCACGCTCCCCTGACATACTCCGTGTTAGGCGCTTCCGTGCCAGACGGGACATGCCAGCAGCATTGACTACTGAGCGACATAACGCTCCTTGCTCCTTTAACCCGGCATGGATATGTCGGGTACTCCTTGGCTCTAACCCGGCATGGGTATGCCGGATATTCTCCTTGAGCTAACCCGGCATGGATATGCCGGATACCTTGCCTCGGCGTAGACTCCTCGCCTGCACATAAGAGTAAACTTGGCAGTACCGACTTTGCTATGTCGGTAAAGTTATCTCGGATGCACTATGTCGGATGAACTATGTCGGTTAAGACATATCGGCCCCTCGGGCCTATTTACCTCGGTCCCTTCCGTCCCTTGATCCACACTTGGATATACTTAACTCCATATCCGGGGGTAGCCCCCCGACATATAGTGCGGTTCGGAAAACCCTAACGGGTACAACATGGGCCGGCCACGTCGCACATGTTCGAGTTGGTTACAGCAGCCCACGATTCGGTAGCGATCCGAATTGGCTAAGCTGTACATGTACACTTACACGACTCGTTTTCCTGAACTGCAAAAATATAGGCATCGACTCGGCTCATTCCCGCAACCCGCGGCGTGTCGTGACGAGACGGACGGACGACGGCGGAGGAGGAGGAGGAGTGCGCACGAGAGAGCCTTCTATTCTCAACCAGCACACCAAGTGGACAACACTCCACTATATAAGTGGTTCAGCTCTCCAAACTAGCAGTATGGGACTAAACTTTAGTCACGTACACCTCCAAAATTCTGCCATGCACATGGCCAATTTGAGATTTCAGAATTGCTTATATGGGCTGCCCACTAATGGGCCCAATATTCTAACAATCCCCCACCAGATCTCAAATTCCCATTTAGAGATTTTGCCAAACCTCGTTTCTTGTTTATGTACCAGAGACTGTTAAGTTGAACTTCCGCCTAGAGCTTCAAGCTACATCTACCAGCAACTTGAACAATGGACGAACCTTGAATTGCAAGTTTGGTGCCAATAGACTTCACTCAAAGTCATAACCAGTACGTGGCTGCCAGTAGCCTACCCCGCGGGTGGAGCATATGCGTCATACTCCCTGGTCTCTTCATGAGCTTACTAGAGATCACCCAAATCTCATAGACTGCGACGTTTAACAGTCGGACTCATATAGGTGTGTTCTTTCAAGGTCGCTCTGTAGGATAGCACCTTTGCTACGAATAGCCAACAGAAACACATTAAGGCATATTGCCAACCTGCCTTACAGAATTGAGAGTTATGCATCTTCCATAGAGAGGGTTATAAAAACTCTCCTCTAAACCACTAGCTTGTTCTTCCCAGGTCCTAATTCACGGGATCTCCGATCACATAGGTTGGGTTACCACTATGGTGTAACGCTCACGGGTCTCAACCCCATCTCTCTCGATGCACTATCTATCACATTACGTGATAGTCCCTTCGTAAAGGGATCTGCCAGGTTTTTGTCTGTTTGAATATAACTAACAGTATTACTCCGGAGTTTCTCATTTTCCTGACAGACTTCAAGCGTCTTTTAACGTGTCTTGATGACTTCGCATTATCCTTAGCACTGTTCACTTTCATGATAACCGTTTGGTTGTCACAGTTCATAAGGATGGCCGGTAATGGTTTCTCAACCACCGGCAAGTCCATCAAGAGCTCACGCAGCCATTCTGCCTCAACAGAAGCTGTATCTAAAGCAGTAAGTTCTGCTTCCATGGTTGACCTCGTCAAAATGGTCTGTTTGCAAGACCTCCATGACACTGCGCCACCTCCAAGAATAAATGCATATCCACTTGTGGCGTAGAGCTCATCAACATCTGAGATCCAGTTCGCATCACAGTATCCCTCAAGCACCGCAGGGTGCCCTGAATAGTGAATCCCATAACTCATTGTACCGTTCAGATAGCGCATGACCCTTTCAAGTGCATGCCAATGATCAATACCCGGGTTAGACATGAACCTGCTCAACTTGCTCACAGCAAAAGAGATGTCAGGTCTGTCGCGCTCGCAAGGTACATGAGTGAACCGATCACTTGAGAATATCTTAATTGATCTCTCGTTTCCTTTTGTTCTTTCTGAGTGTCACACTGGGATCATAGGGTGTTGGAGAAGGCTTGCTGTCTATATAACCAAAGCGGCTCAAGACCTTCTCAACATAGTGTGATTGCGTTAACGTAATCCCACTCTCATCCCTAATCAGCTTAATGTTCAGGATCACATCAGCTTGTCCCAGATCTTTCATATCAAAGCTCTTTGACAGAAAAGACTTGACCTCATTTATCACTATCATGCTTGTACCGAAAATCAGTATGTCATCAACATACAAGCATAATATAACACTATCGCCCCCACCATGGCGATAATATACACACCTATCAGCCTCATTAATGGCAAAGCCTGCAGAAGTTAAAGTTCTGTCAAACTTCTCATGCCATTGCTTAGGTGCTTGCTTCAGCCCATACAAAGATTTTAACAATTTGCACACCTTTCTCTCTTCACCTTTTACTACAAACCCATCAGGCTGATCCATATAGATTTCCTCTTCCAACTCTCCGTTAAGGAAAGCTGTCTTTACGTCCATTTGATGAACGAAGATAGGAGGCAGCCAGGGAAAGTAGTACACGAATGGTGGTGAGTCGAGCAACAGGTGAATAGGTGTCAAAGTAATCTTCGCCTTCGCGCTGGGTGTAGCCCTTGGCCACAAGCCGTGCCTTGTACTTCTCAATAGTACCATCAGGCCTTAGCTTCTTCTTGAACACCCACTTACAACCCACAGGTTTGCAACCGTAGGGTCGTTCAGATAATTCCCAAGTTCCATTAGAAAGAATCGAGTCCATCTCATTATGGACAGCTTCTTTCCAGTCATCAGCATCAGGAGATGCAAATGCCTCTGCAATGGACGTGGGAGTATTGTCCACAAGGTACACAATGAAATCATCACCAAAGGATTTTTCAGTCCTCTGTCTCTTGCTCCTCTTGGGAGCTGATTCATTGTCATCCTTCTCAAGGACTTCCTCAACATGTGGTTGTTCAGAATGATCAACAGATGTACTAGGTTCAGCAATATCTCAGAAGAAATTCTAGCAATGCTATGCATATCCTTCATAGGAAAATGTTCTCAAAAATGTTGCATCACGAGATTCCAAAATAGTATCAACATGCATATCAGGTATCTCAGATTTAACCACTAAAAATCTATAGCAAATGCTCCGCTGAGCATAACCTAGAAAGACACAATCCACTGTCTTCGGTCCAAGTTTACGTTTCTTAGGAATTGGAACATTGACTTTCGCCAAACATCCCCAAGTACGAAAATAAGAAAGTGATGGTTTTCTCCCAGACCACTCCTCGTAAGGGTCTTCTCTTTATCCTTGTTAGGAACTCTATTCAGGACATGACACGAAGTCAACAAAGCCTCCCCCCACCATGCCTTAGATAAACCAGCAGTGTCCAACATGGCATTCACCAAGTCGGTCAGCGTGCGGTTTTTCCTCTCGGCAACCCCGTTTGATTGGGGCGAATAGGGAGGCGTCCTCTCATGAATAATACCATGTTCCTCACAGAATTCATCAAATACGTTGGAGAAATACTCGCCACCACGATCTGACCTAAGACGTTTGATCTTTCTCTCTAATTGATTTTCTACTTCAGCTTTATAGATTTTAAAGTAGTCTAAAGCTTCATCTTTAGTGTGCAACAAATATACATAACAGAACCTAGTAGCATCATCGATTAAAGTCATGAAATATCTCTTATCACCTTTTGTCAACACGCCATTCATCTCACATAGATCCGAATGTACGAGTTCTAGAGGTGCCAAGTTTCTCTCCTCGGCTGCCTTGTGAGGCTTTCGAGGTTGCTTAGATTGCACACAGCTATGGCACTTAGAACCTTTGGCAATGGTGAAAGTAGGAATTAAACTCAAGCTGGAAAGTCTACTCATTAAACCAAAATTAACATGACATAAACGAGAGTGCCAAACATTAGCATCCGAATCCACACTGCCACAAATATGGTTTACTGACTTATTACAAAAATCCGATAATGAAAAGCGGAACAAGCCTCCGCACTCATACCCTTTACCAATAAATTGTCCAAACTTTGACACAACTACTTTATTGGACTCCAAGACTAATTTAAACCCATCTCTGCATAGAAGGGAGCCGCTAACGAGATTCTTGTTCATAGTAGGGACATGCTGCACGTTCCTCAGCTGCACGATCTTCCCCGAAGTAAACTTCAGATCTACCGTGCCAACACCACGAACAGAAGCATGTGATCCATTCCCCATTAAGACGCTTGAATCTGCGACCTGATAAGAAGTGAACATAGAGATGTCAGCACATACATGAACATTAGCACCCGTATCAATCCACCAACATGGAGATTGAAATACTGAAAGCACAATCGGTAAATTACCGTACCCATCAGCATTGCTAGCGGTCACGACGTTGACATGCTTCTTCCCTTTCTTGTCTGCACGATCTGGGCAGTCCACAGAGAAGTGTCCGGGCTCTCCACAAGTGTAGCACTTTAGCTCAGATTTGTTCAGCATCTTCTTCTTCTTCTTGAAAGAAGTAGTCTTGGTAGGCATGTTGAAGGAAGGCTTGCTCTTTGCCTTGCTCTTGCCGTGGTGAAAGTTCTTCTGCACCATGTTGGCGCTAGACTGACCTTCACCTCTCTCACAGTGTCCTTAGCCCGAGCCTTCTCCTCAACATCAAGAGACGCTATCAGGTTTTCAACCGATATCTCCTGTCTCTTGTGTTTGAGAGTTGTGGCGAAGTTCCTCCACGAGGAAGGCAACTTTGCAATAATGCATCCAGCCACAAACTTGTCAGGTAGGGAACACTTGAGGAGTTCCAGCTCTCTCGAAGTGCACTGTATCTCATGAGCTTGTTCGACCACGCTACGGTTATTCACCATTTTGTAGTCGTGAAAGCTCTCCATGATATACAGCTCACTGCCTGCATCGGTTGCACCGAACTTAGCATTCAGTGCATCCCAGAGCTCCTTGCCGTCTTTTATGTGTAAATACACATCACACAGACGAGCATCAAGAACACTCAGAATGCAGCCACGGAAAATAGTAGTGTCTTCTTGAACTTACTCTGATCTTCTCAGACATAGTTCCTTCAGGAAGACCATTACTAATTTCCCAGACACCCAAGGCCTCAAGCCAGAGTTGGCACTTCACTGCCATGTCTTATAGCGCACACGGTGAACTTCTCCGGTTTCATTGCATCGGTATAACCAGCCATATTTAAATCACGAAATTGCCTACAATTAGGTTTTTGGATTGTTGGATAATTAGGCAATAATACCATGATTAATTCCAGAATATTAAACATGACAACCGCAGCTACTAACATGTGTAACACTAACGTACTAGATGTACTAATCAACATGAACAGTAGCAAGATATTAGATATCACACAACATGCAAACAGAAAACATGCTGATTCAAGTAGGAGAAATCCGACGCACGTACTCAACGATTGTAGACGTAGTAGTCGTGGTCGATGCAGTGATGTAGTTGGCGACTTTCTTGGCGAAGACTTGTCGCCACAGACGGTGCTTGCGGCGGTGATCCGCAAACCCAGCTGGAAGACGACCGTTGTGGAAGTGGCGAGCAGTCGCGCGAGGCGCTTCCCAAAAACCTAATTCGCCCTCTCCCGTACAGGATCACAAGAGCGACTGGTTCCGGAGACCTGCTCTCCTAAATGCCGGTGCACGCCGGCGCTAGGGATGGAGTAGACTACGGTGGCGGCGCAAGACACGAGATTGGTTCGATGTGTGACGGCGCACGGTAGTGCATGGCAATATATAGTGCGGTTCGGAAAACCCTAACGGGTACAACGTGGGCCGGCCACGTCGCACACGTTCGAGTCGGTTACATATAGGCATCGGCTCGGCTCATTCCCGCAACCCGCGGCGTGTCGCGACAAGACAGACGGACGGCGGCGGAGGAGGAGGAGTGCGCACGAGAGAGCCTTCTATTCTCAACCAGCACACCAAGTGATATAACACTCCACTATATAAGCTGGTGCAGCTCACTCCAAACTAGCAGTATGAGACTAAAGTTTAGTCATGTACACCTCCAAAATTCTGCCATGCACATGGGCCAATTTGAGATTTCCAGAATTGTTTATATGGGCTGCCCACTAAAAGACCCAATATTCTAAGAGAAGACTGGATATGACCTAACATGTTCAAGTAGGTCACTTCGAATATTGACGGTTTACACGACAGATCAAGTTGAACTGGCACCATGTAGAAAATGTTGAAACTGGCTGACCGTATGCCAGCATGTGTACCACGTACACAGGTTGAGGCACGAACAATGGTTGGCCCCGTCACCTCCTGGTGCTGAGCGGCCGAGCGTGATGGAACGCGGCATTAACGGCGGGGCGCGCGCGCGACTGCTGTCCGGCCCGTGAATGAATAGGTTCGGTGAGCCCGGGCACCACCTGTTTCCGTCTCCCCGATCGAAGCATATCGCTCGCAACAACATCAGAGCTGTACGCATATGTACGCGTGTATCCAGCTACAACATCGTTTAGTGCGTCTTCTTTCGAGAGTGAGTTTGTGAGTAGCTAGGCACGCACAAACGCACGCGAGAGGACGGAATGCTTAACGGACACGCTCTTCAGGGCTCAATCACACGACTATCAAATACTCGTCGACTATCTGCAGAACGTCGGTCGAGGCATTCATTCATGCAAGTAGGTCCAAAAGCGGTCGCGGTCCATGTACTGCTGTGGGCACCTCGGCTCGGCCGTATAGAGCTATGTACGAGTGGGGGCCAGGGTAGCGAGCCATCTACAGTTGATCGCAAAGCTCCCAGCGACCCTAATAATTTTCGGAGGGCGGGATATAACAATGTACGTAGGTGACCACCAGCCCTGCCCGTGCATATATACTGACATGTGCAACCAAACCAGGGGCGGAGCTACAGTGTCCGGCCGGGGGGTCAGTTGACACAGACAACCTCGGCCCAATCTCTTGAACATTTACCCCAGTTTGAAATTTGACCCAAGCTTATGAACATTTAGCGTGTACTATTCTGGGAGGCCCACTAAGAGAGCGCTAGCAGGCCACAGCTCCGTTTGCTTGGATCCATCTGCTCGATAATATTTCCGCTGAAGCTGTACAGGCGGCACCGCGGCAGTGCGCTCGTCTTCCTGATCGAAATATCCGACGCCCTCTCCTCTGTTCCGTGAACCGTCGCCGCGCACACCATCCCAGTCACGGCTCCTCTACCCATTCACCGGAATCTGCTACGATCCCAATCTCCAACTGTAAGTGCGACTAAATCCGATCCCTTTCAGCCCTTTAGTTGAAGAAATTTACTTTCCTAAATCCTGAGTTCTCCTATTGTCTTAGGGTTTCTCAAATTTGTTGAATTTTTAAATTGTTTGAAGGTTTGGATGGGTGATTTACTCATCACGTACGTGGATTGTATTTGCACATTCATCATTGCAGCATTGCTCCCCCATCACTATGCCACAAACAGCTCTATCGGTATTACCGAAGATCGGGAGGCTGAAGATAAGAGATACTCCCCGTAACCGTTCAGGAGAGCTTTATCAAAATCAGCAGAGAGGGAGGCTAGTGACGGTTACATGATAGTTATGCATGCCGTCAGTGCAGTTCCTACAAAGTGGGGTTTGGCCCAAGTGCGGTGTTCTGTAGACCGGGCTACATGAGTATTTTAAATTTTAAGATGTAGAATTGTAAGTTTTTTTTAAAAAAAAACCTAGAGAATCTAGACGTAGCTCATGATGACTTTTACCAATGTGGATTAAATAAATGTGAATTATTGTGACCGCGTCACCATTTTCTTCTTTGCACACTTGGTTCTCGTAAAATCAAAGGATCCATTTGTCCCGACTCATGCGCTTTGTTCTGGCAAAACTATAGCAGCACCTCGTCATCGACTGGCATCAGCATCCTCGACGACTTCCTCAACGTGTATTCTTTACTCTCCTCATGCCCTATGCGCATGTGGCTCCACGTGTGTCCACTTCGACACCGGCAACCTCGACCAAGACATCGACCCCTCACACGGCTACCGTGACCAAGTCTGCACCGCCCAACGCTCTCGGCTCCCCTAACATCAGCACAAAGTGATGTTACCGCGCTTAAGCTACTCATCAGCTTTCCTCTACAGTCAAAGCATTAGCGCCGCGACACCGTCCACGACGGTCCCGCTCCTACCACGGGCCACTGCATTCTACTTTGATTTATCTCCAGTATGAGTTTGCGACGTTTCAACTGTTTACGACGCTACCGCTACGACTGCGGGGATGTTAGATTATTGCATATACGGTTATATTATGTAAAATCAGAGTATCCATTTGTCTCGACTCGCCCATGAGACTCAATAGTACATCTGTCATATTGCGTCGACCTCATAATTCTACATTACACATGGGAAAGGGTCATCACTTTGCCGAGTGTCACCTAGAAGGAACTTGACAAACTTTTCTCTGCACGTCCCACATTTAAGTCGGTTCCCGAGTATGGGATATAAGACACTCGACAAACCTTATCAACATGGAGTTCACCGAACAGACATTTGGCGATAGCCTAGATACAAACACTTGTCACCTCGTACACACGTCGTGTCCGTCTATGTGCATTTCTGTTTGCCGTGATACTCGGCGAAGTCTTTACCGAAAGCAAAACAACATTTACCGTCTCAGACACTGGGTTATGGTAAAATCCGGTAGTGATTGACTGAAATATTTCAAAGTTATTCGTATACAACTTTCTAGATTACTTTCTTCGTTCCCACCCACAGTTTCCAAATGGCATCATTTGGTTATGTCAGTGGTTAAGAAACTTAGCAAGTTGTATACTTAACAATCAACGAGACGACCTTTTGTTAGGATGGAGAGTCATCAAAGAGCGGCCAGAAATATAGCTTGGAAAAAACTGTGGATATAAATAATAGAAAGGATGACATGAACTTAGATCACCAAAGATTTAGATCTATCCGAATGTTATTATTCAAATAAATGCAGACTTGTGCATGACGCCAGTAACACTTATGATTAGTAGCTCGGTGCCTCGGTGACTAATTCTGTAACTAATCTAGCTTTCTTTAATTCACGTTCGGTCGCTGAAACGCTTAAAACTGGAATATATATTCACAACTGGCGTTGCATATGTATCGGCTAGTTCCAGTTGGGCGCTCTCCCAGCAAGACTCAGGCCTCCAGCATAGAAGATACCAGTAATAATACACCTCGTAGATAGCTTTCAAACGAGCTATTTGTAGTTGGCCAGGCCAGAAACTGGAGGTAGCTACCCGTCGATCGGCCATGTCGTTGTCTTTGAGCCCCGGCACGCTGCCCTACTCGGCGAACGGTGGCAGCTACAGCACGCACGACACGCTCGCCCTCCTCCTCATCGGCTTCAGCGTCACCGCCGTCTGCGTCCTCATAATCGTGCTCTGCGACTGCCTGTGCTGCCGCCGCCGCCGCACGATCGTCTTCGTGGGGGCCCGGCCGTTTTTCGTGCGTGGCGGCGGTGGGCTGAGCCCCTCCGCTGTGGCCACGCTGCCGTCGTTCTTGTATCACAGAGGTGTGGCCGCCGGCAGCAGCAACGACGTCGACGGCCGCGCAGAAGGCAGCCGCGGGTGGGCGCAGTGCGCGGTGTGCCTCAGCCTGGTGCAGGAAGGAGAGGTGGTGAGGCAACTGCCGGCGTGCATGCACCTGTTCCACGTAGGCTGTGTCGACGTGTGGCTTCAGTCCCACTCCACTTGCCCTTTATGCAGGGCCAAGGTGCAGGCACCTTCAAAAGACCAGGTGCCTCCGGTGTGACTAATGCAAGATTGTGCAGAGTTTCTGTACACGCACTGGATATTACAGAGTGTGTTTATGTTGTAAGCTCTTGCTCCAAACTACTGTAAGTAGTTTTTACGTATTCTGTTCTCTGTCGGTCTTCTCCGTTTATTCTTTGTTCAAAGTAGTTTGGGATACTTTGGACGCAAAATCTAATTATTGCGTGGGCTCGTTATTGTCATACACGGTGCTCACATCTCAGGCGCGTCGGATCACTATCGAGCGGCTAGGACGAGGCGGCGGAAGCGACAAAAAGAAGACATCCTTTCCCGAGTCGAGCGAGCTAATCCCCATCGGCCCATCCCCTCTCTGCCCCGCATCGCTACATCCCTCCCCCATCGCTCTTCAATCTCGTCGCCGGCGAGCGGCGGTCCGCCGGGAAGCCGCGGGGCGGTTGTCGTGGTTGGTTCGAGCAGTGGTGGAGGAGCGTCGACGGCGCGGACGCACGGATCGACGCATCCGAGGCGGGTGGCCGTGGTCAAACCGGCCATTCGGCGGCGGCTGCACCGCATCAGCACCCGATCTCCTCCCTCGACCGCCGCCAGGCTCCCACCGTCACGCATCGAGCTCCGGCACCGGTCCCCGCCTCCTACCTCGACCCTATACGATCCCAACCCCGTCCGCCTGGCCTCGGAGTTCGGAGACGAGCTTCAGCAGCACGCCGCGCTGCTCGCCGCCGGGGTCAGGGACGAGCTCCTAGACGCTGTTGTCGAGGTGGATCTCCACGCCGGGGGTCGGCGAGAAGTTCAGCGCTGTGAGGTAGAAGAGGAAGCCGGTCGGTACCTCTGCTTCCATTATCGACACAAGCCGACGACACCCGAAGAAGAAGTCTGCCTCTCGCAGGCAGGGCTGGATCGCCGGAGATAGCCGTGATTAACTAAACCTCGACGTGGTAGTAGATGGTGGCCTGGAACTTGAAGCCGCTGGCCCCAGGAGACCCTTTGCCGTCGCTGGTGACAGGAAAAGCCGGGCAATGACGAAGAGATGTGGTAGCTGACTTAGAATGTGCTGCAATATGCCATGTCGCTTCAGATTGTGACCTTCGATTCCCATGGAGAAAATCAAGCTAGGTATGCAACAACGACTGTCTGTTCTTATTTATTACTCACCAATTTATTACTCACCAAAATGGCACTTCTAAATGGTACTGCCACACAAAATAGTTGTCCAGTAGTTCTTGAAACTTTGCGATGTATTTTTTTGAATTCCGGATGTACTTAGTTTGTTAAGTGCATGTAATGTATATAACATGTTGTTACTTTCTGACCTTTTTTGGGATGAATTTTCTGGATTCAAAGACGTAGTTTCAGCTTGTCAACTCCATAACTTGTTAATTTTGAAAGTATTTCGGAATATAGTATCTGAAGCCCATCGTGTAGTTTCAGCCTGTTGCATTTAGTTTTATAACTTGCTGATAATTTGTGAGCTTTTTCGGGATGTTCCTTCTTATGTATGAGATGTTATTTCAGCTTCCTTGCATGTACCTTTATAACTTGTTAGCTTCTGAACTTTTTCTGGATGTATTTTCTGAAGTCCGGGATGTTGTTTCAGCTTGTTACAATTGCTTTATATAACTAGTTGGTTTCTAAAGTTTTCCTGATGTAGTTTTTGGAATCTGTCATGTAGTTTCAGTCGTAGCCTGGAGTTTTTGAAATGTACATTGCGAAGTTCAAATGCGTGTGGTTCCATAAAGCGTTACTTTTGCAATGGTTTTCACTAAAGTTTCCGAGACGTTGTTTGCTATAGTTTTTTTTCTTCTAGATGTAGCTCCTGCATAGTGCGTATCATATTACACACATCTTCTTATCTTCTATTCTAGCTTTTTACACATTTTTTTTGTGAACATTCTTTTTGCTTTTGCACTTCCACCTCATAAGCATGGATGAATGAAGCAAGGAGGGAGAATTGCTCAAGTTTTATGCATGGGATTCCTAATCCAATTTGATCTTTCTTTTTCCCAAACTAATACATGGTGGCAGTTGGATCAAACTAATATTTTTTCAACTAGCAGGCTCATGAGGTTGTTACATTGCCATGAGGAAGACCAGCGCAGGGATTTTGGGTGGCTGCTGGAGGCGTGTGCTAATGCTGCGTGGCGCTCTACGGCTGGCTGGTCAAGTGTCGGACTGGTGTTTTTTTTTTGCTCTACCTCTACCGTTGGGGAGGAGGTCGGCGGCGCCCTGTTTGCCCCTATTCGGTTGGAGCCTTGGAGGAGGTCATGATCAGCATCGGCTAGGAAAACAAGGGCACACTTCCCAGCATGTAAGCAGGCGGGTGGAGCGTACCACGTGCGCTACGCGCCAAAACCATGCTGATAAAGGACGGAACGTCCTCGCACCAGTTTTTGCTACTTTGGGAAGTCTCTCGTTCGGACAGGGGGCACCGCGGAGCGCTATACAGTGCGCGCGCACTGTGTAGTCGCGTCCTACTTTGGAACAGGGTGACGTCAATGGAAGGGGAAAATGGTTGATCTAATCTAATTGGTTCTTGAGATTGACTTATACGGAGTACGTTGCTAATGTAAAATATATATTTATTTTTGAAAGAATATCGATAAAGTCAACTATTTCCTTTTCTTCTAATAATTTTGTCCAATGCACCGAATATACCATGTCCACATATCCACACAATGTCTATGACGTCATCTAGGGTTGTTCTCAGTTGACTGAAGTTAAGTAAAATCTCAGTCCACTTCGTACTTGTTGCATTTAGGATGCCAAGATTCGTGTGGCTCTGATGTCGGCTTAGGTTCCTGCATATGGAGCGAGCGGCCTTAGAAACATATATACATCAATAAGACCTAGGCCCCGCTTGGATTATTGTTTAATATTATGGAGCTGTAATGTTTCCGAAGGTTGCGCTGGATTTTCCGCGGGAGCATCGGAGGTCCGTAGAATTTCTATGTCGGGGGGTTACCCCCGGTAGGGTCAAGATATGGTATAAGCTACGTCCAAGAGTGGACCGAGTTACAGTAAAACCGACACAACCAGATCCAGAAGGGGCCGGGATATAATGTTGGTGCAAACCGACATATAATGACCGAGGTAACCAGGCCCAGAAGGGGCCAAGATATAATGCCGGTGCAAACCGACATATACTGACCGACATAAATATGTCGGTATCTTCGTGTCTTCTCTTATGTGCAGGGGAGAATAATCAAGAAAGGAGAACCCGACATATCCATGCCGGGTTAGAAGAGAAGAGGTATCTTGTGTCGGATAGAAGTCAATGCTTCTGTCACATCCCGGCTGACATGGGAGCGTGGCAGAACGGTGCGGGTACGAGGTGACTGTTCGCACCTAACCGCTGACCACGGGCGTGCGTGGGACCAAGGTACAAGGCATGAGCAGGCCACGTCCTGTCCAGTGTAGAGGACACAATCATGAAACAGGGGATGATGCAGTTGCGCATGGCTACAGTGCCAAGTACGGAGACCTTACCGTTAGGGTTAGCCTATAAATAGGGCCCTTCCCCTGTTAGAGTTTGTATTATCTTTGTATATGAGCCGGTATAGAGTAGTACTCTACCCGGACTCGTACCCCTTGTACATGTTACGTGTAGGCCTTTTCTACACCATATAACACGTAACTCGAGCCCCTAGCAAGGGCATCGATTCCCGTCGCATTGACATGGTATCAGAGCGTCTTCCTCTCTGACGCCCAGATCGGATCCACCCAGAAAACCCGCCGGCGGCGATTGCCGTGCTACAACCAGAAAACCACGACAAGAACAACCTACAAACCAAGATCCGGCCGTGCTCCATTGCTGGCCTTCCCTCCCTCCCAACAAATACCAGAAAACAACCGATGGCTTCCACCTCTTCGGCTATGGCGGCGCTGGGGTCTGCCCTCGGTGCACCTCCGACGGAGAAGCTCTCCATGACAACTACTTGTTCTGGAGGACTCAGGTCCTTCCGGCACTCCGCGGCGCGCAAGTCATGGGACTGCTCGACGGTTCCGACTCCGCCCCGCCAAAAACCCTGGAGGTTGAGGATGAAGAAAAGAAGACGAAGACAATCCAGAACCCGGCCTATGTGGCCTGGCTTGCCCGAGACCAGGTTGTGATGGGCTATCTCACCCGTTCCATGCACCAGGACATGTTGGCTCAGATCTTTGGACTTGAGCACACGTTCCAGGTTTGGGCCACGATTGAGGATCTCTTCTCCTCCCAATCCCGTGCTAAGGTAAACATGCTCCGTGGTGCCCGTGCAAATACCAAGAAATCTGATATGTCTGCTACACAGTTTATTGCAAAGATGAAAAGTTTTGTGTCTGAACTTGCTGCTGCTGGGAAAATTGTTGATGATGATGAGCTGAAAGGTTATATTATGAATGGACTTGATGCTGAATATAATGCCTTTGTTGCTTCAATCAATGCCGTGCCCTCCACCACTCTTAATGACATGTGTGCTCAGCTGCAAGCTTATGATTATCGTAATACCATGCTAAGTGAAACAGGGCAGAGCTCCAACTCGTTTGAGTCTTCGGCAAATGCTGCAGCACGCCGTCCCAACACCTATCCACCACAGGAGTATCGTCGTGATGCTTATCCCCCACAGGACTACCGCCGTGATGGTGGTGGCGGACAGTACCATGATCGCTTTGATGGTGGACGCCAGGAGTATCGTCGTGATGGTGGCAATGGTGGTCAGTACCGCGACCGTCGTGATGGTGGTGGAGGACAGTACCAGTACCGCAATGGTGGCGGGCAGCAGCACCATGATGGACGTGACCGTGACCATGGGCGTGGAGCGCCTAAAGGTGGACGGGGCCGTGGTCGCACCCCACCCCGTTTGTTGATATCACTTGTCAGATATGCAAGAAATATGGGCACCCCGTTAGTGCGTGCTGGTGGCGTTATGATCGTGATGATGATGAAGATGATTCACACACTGATGATAAGGGTGCTTGTGGAGTAGACACCAATTGGTATGTGGACAGCGGTGCTACACATCACATTACTGGAGAGTTACAGAAGCTACACACCAAGGATGACTATCGTGGCCGTGACCAAGTGCATAACGCAAGTGGCGCAGGTATGAAAATTGCGCATATTGGTCATTCATTATTGCATACCCCTCATAGTTCATTACATCTTCGCAATATATTACATGTTCCTAGTGCCTCCAAAAATCTATTATCCACTCATAAAATTGCTGTTGACAATGATGCCTTTGTTGAATTTCACCCATCTTTCTTTTTGATTAAGGATCAGGCCACCAAGAACGTTCTGTTTAGAGGTCCCTGTCAAGGCGGCTTATATCCTCTCGTGCCCATTGCCGCCGGGACTGACAAGCATGCTTTCATCACCGTCAAGCCATCTTCATCCACTTGGCATCGTCGCTTAGGTCATCCGTCTTCGTTTATTGTTCAACAAGTTCTTAGGAAAAACAATCTCTCTTATGCACCTGAAATAAATCCTTATGTGTGTGACTCTTGTCAACAAGCAAAGAGCCATCAACTACCATACCCATCTCCACTAGTGTTTCTACTGTTCCTTTGGAACAAGTTTTTTCTGATGTATGGGGTCCTGCTCCCGCCTCTGTTGGTAAACACCAGTATTATGTAAGCTTTATTGATGACTTTAGTAAGTTTACTTGGATTTATTTGCTCAAAAAGCGTTCTGATGTTTATCAGGTGTTCTTAAATTTCCAACAACTTGTTGAACGAAAATTTGGTCGCAAAATAATCACTATGCAAACCGATTGGGATGGTGAGTATGAAAAACTCCACGGTTTCTTTCAGAAGGTTGGCATCACTCATCATGTGTCTTGCCCCCATGCTCATCAGCAAAATGGTTCAGCTGAGCGTAAACATCGTCATATAGTTGAGGTTGGTCTTGCCTTGCTTGCTCATGCGTCCATGCCTCTTAAATTTTGGGATGAAGCTTTTCTCACCGCCACCTTCCTCATAAATTTGCTCCCTTCCAAAGTTATCAATTTACAGTCACCTGCCGAAAAGCTTCTTGAAGTCAAACCTAACTATGAATCCCTCCGTATTTTTGGGTGTGCTTGTTGGCCCAATCTTCGTCCGTATAATCAGCGCAAACTAGCTTTCCGTTCCAAACAATGTATCTTTTTAGGCTACAGCCCACGTCACAAAGGTGTAAAATGCTTGGATGTGTCCACCGGTCGTGTTTATATTTCTAGAGATGTCGTTTTTTACGAGAATGTTTTTCCCTTCTCTAAGCTTCATCCTAATGCCGGTGCTCGTTTACGCGCTGAAATTCTCCTTTTACCAGAATATTCATCATCTTTACCTAATGATCATGAGGGGGTGCATTTTAATGATCCTATGCCAATTGCACCTATTATTCCTGTCACTAACGTGCCACAGGTTGATGAAACTCCAGCTACTACCGCTTCACACAGTACACATTCTGCTGCTAGTACACATGAAATATCAGCCTCCGATGCAGCTAATCATAGCCAAGAGACAGAGACAGAAAACGAGTCTGATTCATCTGTAGACTCAGGTTCTTCCGCTCCAGCATCCTCAGATCAGGAGCCGGGGTCCTCTTCCGTGGGCCAGTCTGAGCCCGCCACGTCGCCCGTCTCCCACATGTAGACCGATGGGACGCCGCCGTCTCCTCCGCACGTCGACAACGACGACAACCCGCCTCTGTCGCCTCATGCAGCCAGTGACAACAGCTCGAGGCTCCAGATTCCCCTGGTGCTACCAGCAGGACCATTGGGTCCCCTACTCCGGTATCCTCCCCGGATCTGTTGTGCCGTCTCCACCTGCAGCTCCAGCTGCTCCTATCCGGCGGCATACACGCTCTCAAAGTGGTATATTTTGTCCATTTGTTCCTAAAGACGGTACAATTCGGTATGCAAAATTTTCTACTACAGGTGAACCCAGCAATATATCTGAAGCACTTGTAGATGCCAAACTGGAACCGTGCTATGGTAGAAGAGTATGAAGCCCTTATGCAAAATAATACTTGGCACCTCGTTCCTTACAATTCCACCAAAAATTTGATTGTAAATGGGTTTACCGCATCAAGAGACGAGCTGATGGCACTGTTGACAGGTACAAAGCCAGACTTGTTGCAAAAGGTTTCAAACAACGGTATGGTATTGATTATGAGGACACTTTTAGTCCTGTTGTAAAGGCTGCTACTATCAGACTTGTGCTTGCTTTGTCTGTTTCCAAAGGGTGGAGTCTGCGACAACTGGACGTCAAGAACGCGTTTCTCCATGGTGTTCTAGAGGAAGAGGTATACATGAAACAACCTCCTGGATTTGTTGATTCCCGCTTTCCGCATCACATTTGCAAACTTGATAAATCCCTCTATGGTCTCAAGCAAGCACCTCGGGCATGGTATTCTCGTCTAAGCTCAAAACTCCATGATCTCGGTTTTACACCATCCACGGCTGATACATCATTGTTCCTCTTCAATAAGTCCGGTATAACTATGTTTATTCTCATATATGTTGATGACATTATTGTTGCTAGCTCTTCTGATCAGGCCACAACTGTGTTGCTGAAAACATTAAGCTCCCACTTTGCTCTCAAGGACCTTGGTGATCTCCATTACTTTTTGGGTATTGAGGTTACAAAATCCCCTCATGGACTACTTTTAACTCAGAAGAAATATGCTACTGATCTGTTAGCCAAAGTGGGCCTGAAACATTGTGCAACATGTCCTACACCCTTGTCTACTACGGACAAACTATCCTTGACAGATGGTTCTCCTCTTGGTGCCGAGGACGCCACTAGTTACCGAAGTGTGGTTGGTGCGCTTCAATATTTGACATTAACTCGTCCTGATATTTCTTTCTCAGTGAACAAAGTTTGTCAATATCTTCATGCTCCTACCACTACGCACTGGACAACTGTGAAACGTATACTTCGATATGTGCAAGGTACACTTCAAGTTGGAATTACTTTTCAGAAATCTCAATCTACTCTACTCAGTGCATTTTCTGACGCTGATTGGGCCAGATGTCTTGATGATCGTCGCTCTACTGGCGGCTTTGCAATATTCTTTGGTCCAAATTTAATTTCTTGGAGTGCTCGTAAGCAAGCTACTGTATCACGTTCCAGCACTGAGGCAGAGTATAAGGCCCTAGCTAATGCCACGACTGAGTTGATTTGGGTTGAAGCATTACTTCGTGAGTTGGGTGTTTCTCTCACTGAACGCCCTTGTTTATGGTGTGACAACCTTGGAGCCACATACCTTTCTGCTAATCCAATTTTTCATGCTCGCACAAAACACATTGAGATTGATTATCACTTTGTTCGTGAAAGAGTTGCTGCAAAATTGCTTGATATCAAGTTTATCTCTACCAAGGACCAAGTTGCTGATGGTTTCACAAAAGTATTGCATGTCAAGGTGCTACAAGAGTTTAGGCGTAATCTCAACCTCTCTCGCGGTTTAGATTAAGGGGGGGGGGGGTGTTAGAGTTTGTATTATCTTTGTATATGAGCCGGTATAGAGTAGTACTCTACCCGGACTCATACCCCTTGTACATGCTACGTGTAGGGCTTTTCTACACCATATAACACGTAACTCGAGCCCCTAGCAAGGGCATCGATTCCCGTCGCATTGACACCCCCTCCTGCGTGAGGGACGAGGCACTGAGAGACATTCCCCCCTTAGCTATCTTCTTCTTCCTTGAGCATATCTCCATAGTTGAGATCATACAGCTCGAGGAGCACCTGTGTATGCTTGAGATTTTGATATCTAGAGAGAGGCAGGAAGGAGTAGGGGTCTTACCACCTCACGAGGGCCCTGAACCTGGGTAGATCTTCTGTGTGCTTTGTGTTTTCCGTGTGCGCTCCTTAGCGTGCTATCCCTCCCGGTTCCACCAGCGTCCATCGACCCCCAACTTAAGCCATCCTATGGCATCTGCCGTGATACCACCACGACACTCTAACTCCCATGTGTACACGTATTCTAACTCGACGACCTATCGGTATACTTTATTTTTTTTTAGAAAGAATAGGGGGCAAACCCCTGAGCCCCATTTTATTGAAATGAAGCCAGGCAAAACACCAGAGTAGCGCGCGAGAGGGAGAGGGTCAACCCTAGCAAGTCAAGGGTCTACCTACTTATTACAACCATTTTAGTTTGCTACAAATGTATCTGTTCTAAGCTCCGCCCGCCCTGGTAGACAAGCGCGAACGGTGTAGATTTGTTTTTTCTGAGTGGGGTGTACATTTTTTATTAGGAAAATATGCCCGTGCGTTGCTACGGGATTTTTGACCATTCACTACCAAAGTAAACGACGATTGCGTAAATTGATTTTTTTTAAATAGTCACGGAGAACATAAAAGATAGCGTGAACACAAAAAATTTGTATTTGATTAAGTGGTGGGAACATATTTCGTGTGGTGGAAGAGTAAATAACATACATAATGGATACAAGGTCGTATAGCAAAACATTTATTAGGGATAGACCTATCCTGTGACTTACTGCTTCAATATCAAAAAAGCCAAATCGTAAAACTATTTGAAAGAAAAAGACATATTAGAAAGAGAGGGCAGGGACACATATATCTTGTATTGTTGTTGTTGGGAAGAAAAAACCAATAAATATCTATGGACAACATGCCTCTATCTGCATCAGAGAAGAACTAAGCATATGAGACATAACTCCGCTGGCCCAAATTTTGATTTGAAGCATGCAGACCTACTCAGCAAAAGGCCACATGACATAAGGGGTCTTTTTTGAGTCCATGATCTTGTCCAGTGTATTTCATCACACACATGCTTGACAATACTTTTTTGGGCCAGGAAAAACAACTGTATTAAAGTCTGGACAAGCTAAGAAAACTCTGACTGAATATTGGCAGACTGTTAAAATATATGGCAATAAAAGCAGGTAGCTTGTAATTTCTAGGCTTCAGTTTACTTCTTGCTTTTCTCCAAACTTCCACAGTAACGGTCTGTATCCATGGAGGTGGTGCATAAAGCAAGGGTAAGATATATATGTGGTTTGTGGATCTATGACCAACTAAATATACAGTGGTATGCAACCTTGTGAGTAAAGATGAAACCGAACTTTACATGAAAATACAAAGCACGCGATTCCTATAACAGAAGCATCACAAACTGAATTTATGGATGCAAACCTTGCTCCAGCAATACAAAACCTTGCTGAGCTATGCGTCTTCTGAAACCACAGCACGCCATGGTACTCATCTGTTTCTGAACACATACAGTGCGCTGATGTCAGCAATCAATCAATAGACCTAAGTGAGATTTGAGGCATAAACTGGGTTACAAAGCGCAAGAACATTTTCCAATCGGATCAGCTTATCCATATTGAACAAATTAACTAAGCATAGATCAGTAGATTACACGCTGGCCATCAGTAATCAGTTAGCACCAGCCGCAGCTTTCTGCTAATTGCAAGGAATCCTTGTCAACTGTAAACTCAACGTCTGCCGCCGCCAAAAGCACGCATCACCGTCGTCTCAGGGCCGGACTGGTCTTCCCGTCGTATCTGTACGCGGCCTCACCTCCGTCTCCTCCACATTCCGTCCCGTCGTACCCGTACGCGGCAACACCGCCGGCTCCTCCACATGAGCTCGTCGACGGACCCAGCATGTCAGTCACCTCCAGATCTTCCTCCCTCTCCAAGCCATGTTGCCGCTCGCCTGCCGCCTGTTGCGCAATCTAACCGTCCGCCGCGCCGCCGCCAACGGACCCGGGGCAGCTAGGTACGACTTCCTCTAGCATCCTGCAGTCCCAGATGCGCGAACGCACGGCCACGCACGAGACCTGCTCGAACGCACCGGTATAATTAAGCCTGGCATGGGAGGGTCTCGCGGATGTGGACGCCGTCTTCAAGCCGACCGGAGGTCTGGCCAGCTCTGAACTGTTCGCTCGCGTGTGCAGGTCGGGGATGGTCGATGAGCGAGAACGAGAAGAAAGGACGGTGGCACAGGTATTTGCAACTTAGATTAGATGACCATTAGTTTTTACTTATGGGTGGCAAAATAAAAGGCGGAAGACTTAGTGCTTTTATTATTAGATAAAGATTTGAGAGAGCTAAGTTTCTCGGGCCCCAGTGCAAGACAAGGCCCAGGCTGCTCCTCCTTGTATACGAACAGCGTTTAGCTTGGGCCACGGGCGTATAGGCCACAAGCGGTAGCGGCATGACTCAGGAGTCAGGACGGCCTGTCCGGCTTCATTTTCTGTCAGCCCATACATGTGCCAAAATGATCCAATTCCTGTCGAATTGGGGAGCGCCTAGTCAATGACCTGGGCGGACCGCCGCGCCAGCCGTACTGGACTGCGGCCCACGATCATGCCTCCTCTTTTTCTTCCACTCTGTCATTGTCTTGTTTTTCTCCTCCATCCTCGATTCTCTCAGCCTCCATTGATACCCGTCGCTCGCACCCCGGCACCCGACACCCTATCGCTGCTCGAACCGCCACCTTGATCGTTTCGCCGCCCCTCGGTCGACCATCCCTCTAACCACCACACCTACCTTCTTCTTTGGCACCGGCCACCACTCACATACACCCCCTTGTTAAGGTGCTCCCTCAAGGCCTCACCTCCACCTGCGCCTCCGCGGCGAGCTACGTCGTCACTGGCTAGAGTGATGTCCATTCCTCACGTGGCCCGCGACATCCCTGTCGGTGGCGTGGTTGGTTTGTGATGCGTGAATTCTCACGTTCGTTGGGAGACCCCAAGAGAAAGGTTTGAAGCAGTGCAGCAGCAAGGTTATCGAACCAGTAGGAGCAGAAACTCGTCTGTAGGTTGTTGGTGGCGCCGACCCCAACGTGGACCTGTACACAAGACAATCAAACTATTTTAACCCAACGAAACAGTGAGGTTGTCAATCTCACCGGCTTGCTGAAAATAAAGTATTAAATGTGTGGTGTGGAAAATAATGTTTAATTGCAGAGAATAAAAGAGAACAATGATTGCAGTAGGTTGTTTTATCAGATGTAAAAGAATGGACCGGCAAAAAAAAACTGCGTGAATCAAGTATATTATTTAACGGTGTTGAGATCCGTGTGCTGTTATTCTGTTGATCAGTACCTTTGATCAAGTTTGGTCTTTAACTTCTCATCATGTTGAGCACCTTTCCTCCTATTATTCTTTCTAGGAATCTTTCATCGATGGTCTGTGCTCAAATTTTGTGATTTATTCATTTATAATTTATCAATGTTTGGTGTCTTACTTCTTAATTACTCACATTTCTATCCTCTCTACGTCCTTACACTTAAAGTTGGTGTTAATTTACTTTCCTTTGTTGTGTACCTTTCTAAGATAATGTATTCTACACGATAAGATTAATAATCGCAACACAGTTCAGAACGCTGTTCTATTTATTAGGAGGAAAACTGACATGAGAAATTTGACGGTAAAAATCAGAGATTCTATGCGTAAGGTGAGACTAAGTCATTCAAACTTGTTTAATGTTGCTCGGTTGTTCTCCCTTTAACTATTACGCTATGGTTGGCCACCATATCAGCGTAGATATTAAAAATATGGAAGTATATTTTAAGCATTTACTGATTTGATCAACTGGTTGAGAACTTTTGCTCGCGTACATCGGTGGCACGACCTTGATCAATAAGTAGAACTACTGTTCTTCGGGGAGCCCCATCGGGATAAGCAAGTCATTCTATGGTTCTTGAATATATTTTCTTCATCGATCGTCCTTCCTTAGCTCCAAGGCCGGGCTGGCAGCACCCAGCCTCATTGTTAATCTTTTAGAGGATCACCTACTCCTGCGGTCGGGTCGCTTCGCTATGCATGTTTCTTCCTGAAAATCTCCTTCTCGTTGAAAATCTTAGTAGTACACAATGGTGGCGCACAATGATACGTTAGTTCTTTGTCATCTTCCCGAAACAGCTAACATGATCGCGTCTTAAATCTTGAGGACTGTTGAAATAAATAGATTCGTACCTCTATATGCTGGAGCTTGCGAGTTGCGACATAGCCCTGTCCCGGGCCTTTGGTGCCGCACTGCGGCGCATGGCGGTCAGCTCTGCATCAGCCGGCGTTTTTTAGATGAAATCTGATGACTCCACCTGCTAATTTTTTGCATAAGTAGTTTTATCTATATTAGAAGCATCCATCTAGCCATCTCGGCGATTGGTTGAATGTGAAAACCGAAATTCCTCGTGGACAATGAACCCTCCCGCATCAGCGACATCGTCGGCATGCATGCATCTCTAGCTCCTGCAACATCGCCGGTGGCCGGCGGCATCGTAAGTTCGAATCAGTATCAGATATATCGGTTGCTAACCCTTGATGCCTCCATAGCTGTGAGCCTGTGAGCAGCCATCCGACAGCTCCAATTAGAGAAAATTAGAAGCGGAAACACATCAGGTGCAACATGCATGGATTATATCAGCGCCACAGCCAGGCGGAGCAGCAGCCGCCCGCGCCTACAACGGCGTACGTGCGTCCACGCGCGATCATAATTCTGGATTAGTCCTCATGTATCTGCACGTCGACCGATTGCAAATTGTCCATGATCAAGACAAAGAGGGCTACCTACAGACGTGTGGCAACTCTAAATCGATGGCATGTTCTGGTCTGTTTGCAGATGCATATTCCTACCATGGAACTGGATCAGGCACACACTCTGTAGACTCTAGAGGAGCCTGCTTGCAGCTTCTCAGCTCTGGTTCGTCTGCTACACTTGCCTGCAACACGTCGGCGGACATGCAGAATTCACGCTTTGTATCTGCATCGACTGGCGGCACGATGCGGTCTTCTCTCTTATCTATCATCTACGCTATTGGCTGCCTGGGATCTTGCTGGACGATCCTTCGCCTCCTGATTGCCGGCGCCACTATTGCACTTGCCCTACACTGAGTAGTCGTCGATGAAAACGAATCCGTGGTTTCCTTTCTTCTCCAGGACTCTTGTGCCAAGGGCCGGTGCCACTGGAGGCGCCAGCCGGACCTCCTCACGACCTCGCCTAGCGTGATCCCCGACGACCCGCGTGCCCCTGGCATGTCGTCGCCTGTTTTCGAGTTGAATACGTCGGCCATCTGAGTGACGACTTCAATCCGCCAGGCGTGATGATCTTGTCCTAGATGTGTTGTTGCCGATGGGTTTCCTACCGTGCCTCGTAGCCATATGGTGTTGTAGTGTCCCAGGCGCGTATAAGTTTACATATATAGTCCTTTGCATCCGCTGGGTGTCACGGATGGCTATATTATGCGGTAGATTACAAAGAGTCCTTTACTAACACGACTAAACCATCGTGTTCTTTCCTTTTGAGATGTTTTCCGACCCGACGCTGGCATGGCACACACGTTTTCTTTATTAGCTGGACGCCTCAATCGGTAGATCTCTACGTTGGTCGTGCAACTTTTTGCACGACAAAATTTGGAGTCCGTACGTTTTTGTGCTTAGCTTTTTTTAATCTGAGCCACTCGCTTTTAAGTGCTAAATCTGAACCATTGGTTATCCTGTGTTTTAATTATATATAGATAGATGGACCGGGGTCCACAATTTACTAGTGGTGCCTCTCCAAAAGATATATAATATGCTGGGTAAACAAATTACAGCTGGGTAATTGATAGAATAATGAGCGCATGGCAATGCAAATATATGACATGATGATTACTATGATATTTGTGTGGGCATTACGACAAAATACATAACCGTTATCCAACTGCATCTATGACTAATAATCCACCGACATGTTGTCATCCGAGTCCCCCGTTAGTACTAAGTTGCAAGCAACAGATAATTGCATTAAGTAATGTACATAATGTAAACAACACATATGACCTTGGACATAACATTGTTAGGTTATCCCTAGTGGTAACAACACATCCACAAACTTAGAAGTTGATGTCACTCTCCTAAATTACTGGAGACTGAACCCACTATCTAGAATGAATACTAACTCTTGGAGTTACAAGCATCTACTTGGCCAAAGCATTTACTTGTAACGGAAAGCATACAAGACATAGATAACATAAGAGAAATAATGATAATCAACTTGACATAATATTCAATATTCATCGGATCCCAGCAAACACAACATATAACATTACAATAAGATGATCTTGATCATGTTAGGCAGCTCACAAGATCTAAACATGATAGCACAAGGAGAAGAGACAACCATCTAGCTACTGCTATGGACCCGTAGTTCAAGGATGAACTACTCACGCATCACTCCGGAGGCGGGCATGGTGATGTAGAGCCCTCCGGTGATGATTCCCCTCTCCGGCAGGGTGTCGAGAAGTGGTTCTGGACCCTTCCGAGCTAGGGTTGGCGACGGCGGCGGATCTGGAAGTTTTCGTGGAATATGATTCGGGTATTTAGGGTTTTCGCTTCGGAGGGAATATATAGGCGAAAGGGCGGCGGCTGAGGGCACCCGAGGGGCCCACACACACCCTCGGCGCGAGCCCCCTTCCTGCCGCGCCGAGCCCGTGTGTGGCCGCATCGTGGCGCTTCTCCGTCTCCCCTCTGGACTCCGTGAACGTGTCGGTGAAAATAGGACCTTCAGTATTGATTTCGTCCAATTCCGAGAAAATTTCCAGAACAACTTTTCTGGAATACAAAAACAGCAGAAAACAGGAACTGGCCATGTGGCATCTTGTTAATAGGTTAGTCTCGGAAAATGTATAAAAATAATATGAAGTGTATGTAAAACATGTAGCAATTGGCATAATATAAACATGGAACATCAAAAATTATAGATACGTTTGAGACGTATAAGTTTGCATTTCCAGTGATCTTCTCCTCCGGCCGCACACCCACGTCGCCTTGCTTCGTCTTCCTCTTCTCCGGCCTTTGATTCTGTCTTCGTCTTCCTTGTTTGCATCTCACGAACAGGCAGGCCCATCCACGAGAGGGGTGTGCGGGAGCGATTAAGTGTTGACCTGGTCGTCAACTAGGTTTTGTCATCGATCTGGGAGGGAGCCATGTGCACCTGAACTTTACCTGAACGGTCTGTGTCGAGGCGTCGAACTAGCTCAAGCCAGTTGGTCAGATGACCCAGATGCCAGGTTGTCTCGGCACCTCAACGTCTTGACCCAAAAATTTAAGTAGTTCAGTCCCAATGCAGAACATTGAGGGCTTGTTTGATTCGTAGAATTGGAAACATATAGATATAGGAAAAATATAGGATTGCCATGTCATGCACACTCCAATACTATAATAGGATTTCATATATCTCAAAGTTTGTTTGAATTTTATCATAGGATTTGTAAAAAGAGTTTGAAGTAGATGTTAGAAATCCTATGAGATATAGTACAAATGATTACTTAGAAAAAATTTCCTAGATACCATCGTACAAATCAAACAAGTCAGAAATTAAATTTTGAATTCTTCAAAAACGTATGCAATTTCTTTGAATCAAACAAGGCCTAAGTGAACGAGTCAAATGCATCAATTATTACCTAACGAGGCCCTTTGTTTTACTGAGACAATTACATGACCAAGCAGACTATATTAAGGATGACAATTTTACTCATGGGTACGGGTACCCGCATGGGTATAGGGTATGGACAAAATTTTATACCCATGGTTAGTACGAGTATTCTACCCGTTAAGTCGTGGTTAGTATACGGTACAGCCTCATATCATAGGTATAACCATACCCTACCCGTTTATATACCTTAGCCTTGGAGATCCAACATTCATTTTCATTAGCAGGCCCGGGCCCATGGGTGTGCCAAGTGTGCCACCCGCACAGGGCCCCAAATTTCCGGGGGCCTCAAATTTGATTTTCTTTTAAGTCTTCTATGTAGTCAAAAAGCCTATGTATCCGATCTAGATACGAAACAAGCAATGGTGTAGTGGTTAGGTTGATTTTTTTTTATCCACTGGGTTGTTCCTTCGAATCCTCCTGCCTCTTAATTTTATTTTTTCCCTTGTTTTAATTGGACTTGCAGCCTAAAGTGATGTCTTGCCGTTGATAATTTTGTTTATCAAAAAATTGAAGCCTTCCCGCCGCTACACCACACAGCGTGACATCAAACATCGTTTAAATTAAAATTCATCCTTTTATGTATACAGTAGCAAATATTTGTTAATTTATTGTTTCCGTTGTTTTAAATGGTCTTGCAGACTAAAGTGATGTCTTGCCGTTGATAATTTTGTTTATCAAAAAAATTGATGCCTTGCCGCCGCTACACCACACGGTGTCACAAAAAAACGTTTAAATTAAAATTTATCCCCTTTTCAGAAAGTACCTATAATTTTTTTAAGGGAAACATAACTAAGATCGATTTAGAAAAATCTAAGGCTCTCACTTGGAGGTCTGACGTGAGGTCGTGGACTAATACGTGTCCAGAACGGAGCGAGATCAATTTGTCAATTGATCAGTCTAACGACAGAAGAAAGTCAGGCTGGAGCGTGACCCAGCTCCCGATTGATTGGGTTAACAACGCAAGAAATCTGACGAGAAGGTCAAGTACCATGACGCTAGCTAGGCATCGGTTTGTTTTTCTATTCCTTTCGGACTTCCTTTGTGCTTACCATCGGCCGATTGCCAATCGCCCAATCCTGATCGACACTTCAACAACGACCGTTCTCTAGATTTTGGCAAATAGGAAGTAGGACACGGGGGCCTATTTTAAACTTTTGCACAGGGCCCCAAATTTTTGCCCGCCCGGCCCTGTTCATTAGTTTGTGAACCTACGTTAAAATGGTTATGGGTAAAGTTTCATTCCCAGGAGACAGATATATGTAGAGTTTTATGCCCATCAACAACAGGGTATGGATTTAGCATTGCTCTACCGCCTCATGCTCTACCATTGCCCATCCTTAGACTACACTAGTAGGCTTCGGCGCGGCGGCACGCCGCGCCCGTGGCGCGTGGGACCCGTCAATAAAAAGATGTACGTTGTTTACGTAGTTGGGTATTGGTTGTTCACATAGTTGAGTATCTGGGTGTGTCTTTAATCTTGCAAAAGGAATGACAAAGATGCTAAATATTTAACTTCCAACGCGGAAACATAAGAGAAACCTTGATAGTTAGTTTGTTCGTACTTCATAGAGTCTGGAAGTGCGGAGCCACAAGGTAGCTACTAAGTGCAAGAAGGGTAGTTTTTATTTAGGAACAGGCACTATACATGCTTCCAGCATGCCCTTTTCATCTTTGTCAAACTTGAAGACGACGATGTCGTTTTTGTCTATCTTGTTCACTTCTATAGCCTTAGCCCAACCGGATGTCATTGTAGCATTGCTTTTCCCAGCAGCAAGCATCATCTTAATGGAGAACTTGGCGTTGCTCACGCTGCTCTGAACAGGCACCATTATTGCAGAATCAAGGTACTTTTTGAGGTAGCTTGTACTGAATGTCGCTCCAAATGTCTGTCATGGGAGGCTTAAGTTATCAGGCAGGTAAATGTATCCAATATAGATCGAGACAAAGTCAAGATTGACATGTTAGATGCTTACCATTTGGTTTTTTCCTTTAACAACACAGGAGTGTGTCATTCTGTGCACATAGTACTTCATCAACCCTTTGCCGTGCACACCACAAAATTTATCAAGGAAGGTCTGTTGATCCTCATCCAGGTCCATGTTATTTCCAAACTTACAGTATTTGTCGAAATTCTTGCAGGCGGTATAGTCCTCAACAGGTCCTATCAGATGCAATACAACAGTTAGCAAAGTGTGGGTAATCCTTGTTGACAAGATACAGTAAAGTATGGTGTGGAATTAGCAAACCTCTGGATAGAAGTACACTCTGAGCAATCATCTTGTTCTTTTCTTTTTTTCTTTTTTGCATCGGTACTCTTCTCAGTAGTGCAGTCTTCAGTATGGCCTACTATACACAAAGTAGTAGCATCTAGTAAATGCAGTTAGATTGTTATGACAGGTTGTACAAATTATTCATATCTAATTCATAGTACACCTTCGATGATCATCTTCTTCTTCTCTTTGTTTCCTTCTACATCAGTATTTTTTGTCCTTTTACTTGGAGGCTCTATTGGTGTGAACATTTCCGGATCCTTTGCATGGTCTGAATCTACAGAACAACTCTGCTCCATTTTACCTAATCTCTTGTCGGAGTTTTCCCTGTTTTTATCTTCCTCTTCCCTGCCCTCATGTTTCTTTTTCTTGAAAGTCATCCTTTTCTCCTTCACCATCCTGATAGTGTCTTGAACGTTCCTTTTGCGCTCGTCTTCCGAGTCACTGTCGTGGATAAGAAGGAGAACTTTCTGTTCTTTCTTTTCCACTCTGCAACAAGTTTTTTTATCCGAGACATCATAAACCATTGTGGCCGTGGAGACGTTCTCCATATAGGTATAGCATGAATATTGTACTAATCGTAATATATTTCGAGTCTAAGTAGCTTTCAAGTTAAATATGCTTCAAATTTAGATCAATCATGAGTCTACATCTGTTCTGGATATACTTTGAGTATATAACAGGGTATTTATTCAAATCTTAGCTAGTCTGGATACTGAACAGAGAGCTGCATTAGCTCGACAATGAGTACTTCATCTAAAACAATAGCACTTGTTATAAATTTAGGAATCTTATATGCAACAACTGTATATCCGTATGTTTCATGCGTGTGTGCTCTGGATCTATAGATCTACACCGGATGAATCAATAGCAGTATTGTTTGGAAGTCGGCGGACGGGGATCAAAAACACTAATTCTGGTTTGATAGAGGGGGTATATCTGTTGGTAGAAGTCAAAAACTCTAACCCTTACTTGATAGAAGAGGCTTACCTATGCGAAGACGAAGCCTTTTCTTCCATTGTTGGCGGAGTGTTTGCCTTTAAAGATGCTTGCCCGCGGTTTATCGGCGATGAAACAATTTGGCGGCGTTGTTTGTGGGAGATGAGCAGTCGAAGGGGAATTGGGGATGTGAGGCAGTTGTCTAGCGGTGGCGGAGAGCAAGTTTATAGATAGAGGATCCCTTTTTTCTTGTAGAAGTCAGTGAAAAGAAAGAAAGGGTATACACAGAACCGTGACGCGCCGTGAGGATCCCTTTTTTCTTGTAGAAGTCAGTGAAAAGGAAGGAAGGGTATACACAGAACCGTGACGCGCCGTCGAGGTGAACACTAAGGTCTAGGATTGTTCGTGGGAGAAAGAATAGGAACTATCGAGACGTATAGTAAAAATTGGACTTGTTTTGATAGTTGAGCACTTGGATGTGCTCACGGTGTGCTCTTTTTTTGAAAACGTGACTGCTCCTTTATAGGCAAATGTCATATGTCCTGGTTAGGAATTTTATCGGAAGAATAACAAATGTTCCTAAATGTCTTCATACACGTAGACTTGTTCATGATACATGTAAATATTCTTTTGTGATAAATGTAGTATCCCATATTTTTTTTACGTGAATTTCTTAAAGTAAAACGGTAGCGATATCACGGGAACAGTGTTTCCTCACACGTGGTTTAGGATCAATTGAACGTGCATGGAAGGGCAGGAGACATTCCAATATTCTTTTGCTCCTTTTTTTCTCGCCCCATTTACTGCTGTCAGCACCTAACTGCTCTTCCATTGTGAGTTGTGCACGCGGAGAAGCGCGGGAGACGCCTCAATATCTTTCTACTCTGGTCTCTCTCTCATCCCACTTACGCCTGTCACCGCCCAACCGCCCTCTCGTATCCCATCGTTCTGACAGAAGAGACCGAGAAGACAGATGGCCGGTGCTCCTCCCCCACCGCGTCCGCCCGCCATGAGCCCCGCCGGCGTTGGCCATCTCCGGCCGCAAACGAGGGCCGCCCTTGCTGCCGATGATTGCAAGGCGCGGAGGTCGCCGTTGGCCCTGGTCAGGCTCCTTCGCTTAACCGTCCCTCCCCGGTGGCGCGTCGGACTGTTGCCCTTGGTCAAGCGTCAGGATCATCAAGTTCCGCCGTTGGAGGGAGATGTGCGCAGGAGGGGACATACATGGACAGGAGGAGGGCCATGCTAGCGACACAGGCGGCTGCGGCGAAGGCAGCCGCGAGCGATTTGCCTCGTGGCCCGCCGCCTGGATTTCACCCACGGCCTCTCTATTCTCGCACGCCGCCGTCTGCACGTCCTCCCGGACCTCAGATCTTCCCGATAACGGTCACTCTGCCGATCCCTCGGCCGTCTACTTTTGAAGGCCAATTGTCTGCAACCCCTGCCTGCTCTGCGGCGCCGGCGCGGACGGAGCCATCGAGCATGGAATCGCCAACCTCGAGGAAGAGGAAGAGCAACGATTCGGCGCAGCTTCAACTGGTAAATGTTTTTTCCCCAATTTCTGTCTAGGGCTTTTGCACGGTAGACAGATTTAGTACTGTTTTTGAGCAATGTTGTTATAGAAGACGTAGTGGAATTTATAGGCGGCGTAATGGATTCTCCATATCTAGGCAGACTTTGGATTGCTTGTCTTCAACTGGTAAATGTTTTTTCCCCAATTTCTGTCTAGGGCCTTTACACGGTAGACAGATTTAGTACTGTTTTTGAGCAATGTTATCATAGAAGACGTAGTGGAATTTATAGGCGGCGTAATGGATTCTCCATATCTAGGCAGACTTGGGATTGCTTGTTTAGATACGTGGTACTGTTTTTGAGCAATGCTGTTATAGAAGATGTAGTAGGATCTATAGGCGACATAATGGATTCTCCATGTCTAGGCAGAACAGGGATTGCTTGTTTAGATACATTTTTTCCATGTATTGTACCGCTTAACGGTGCGGTTATCTGGTCTTTGATGATTAGCACCGTTACATCAATGTATGCAGTGATTAATGCTGCACAATTTGTATTAGCTTGTTTTTCATGTTTATTCATTTGTACTGTGCTGTGTCATTTAAGGGTGCGGCCGCTTGATCTGGCATGTTTAGCGCCGTGATATCACTAATTGCAGTGACTAATGCTATATGATTTATCTTAGTTTGATTCCTCTGACTATATATTTATGTCGCTGTATCTGTCAGCTATTGTCATACTTATTCGTCTTGTGGTTGTGTTGATGTAGGAGGAACCTTGTGGTGTGGTGGCTTCTCCATCTATGGAGCGGCATGATGCTATCTTTCATAGTGTCGAAATTCGGAAGGCCGTTGTGGAAGGTCTCGAGGGCATTCCTGTGGACGTAAACTCTCTGCCCAATCGCGGCAAAAAGGCCAGAGGTCGTGTTCCTGCCCTGGGAAATTATCCTCGTGATCAGACGCCTCGTCATTTCCAGGTGGAATTTGAATGCCACGATCTAAGGGCTATAGTCCTGCCCACTGAACTGAAGCCACTCTTGACAAAGAAGCTCCACCTCAAGACGTTCCCGTCTCAGCCTGATCCAAGGGCGCTAGTGCCAATCAGGTGGTCGAAATGTTGTGAGTATATTGTGCAGGTCCAGTGGTTTCAAGGGCACCTCGTTATCTTCAAAGGCTGGAGGGAATTTGCTGAAGAGAAGGGCTTAGAGAATGGCGACACGGTTGTGTTCAAGTACACCGACGGAGGCTTCCATATCATGCTTTTCAAGAAGGGCTGCTCTACCAAGAAGTTGCTTAAGTGGATGTCAAAAAAAAAAAAAAAAAAAGAAGTTGCTTAAGTGCAAGGAACACCCAAGTCCTTGATTGTAGGCGATCCTCCTGACAGTATGCTGTCATTTGCCGTGTTTGTCTAGGGTTTGCATGTTATTTGGTCTAGGTGTTTAGTGGTAAACCTTTATTGTTAACTTGCCAGGCCGCATGGGATGCGTGTAGTACGAACTTATCTATTTTAAGTATGTGTAGTGAACCAGTACCCTACGTGAATGTTCATGTACTATATTTCCATGTTGTATGCTTATTTGCTGTCCCTTTACTGCTATGCTGCTAGATTATGTTTTCTTAGTTCTGTGCGCTGTTCAATTCACCGGTCTTGATTGAATATATCTGTATTGTTGTTTTATGCGTAGACTTTCTTTAAGCAAGGTTTTCAAGTAATGTATATACGTGTGTCTATTTTCTTAAGGCTAATTACGAGGGATCACGTGAATTGATTGTAAAAGATTTTCGGTTTTCCATGATGTTAAGTATTTGTGGGAGTGTATGCAGGTGATGTATCTCATCTCGCAAGAACATGTTTACTTTGATTATGCGAACTGTACATGTATTAAGTAGGCATTCCATATAAGAAACTTTGGGTATTAAACATCGAGCTTGAAAGGTGGGAAACAAAAGGAAAGTTTAACAGTAAAATTGACTTTTGAAAAACAGAGCTTGATTATCTTCGGCTTTGCAAAGCAAGAAGTTTGCATATTTTTGTCCTCAGATGGTGGAACCATATAGTTGTTTGCTTGCGGTTTTTTGTGTAAACTAGTACAGTGGCCCGCGCACATGCGCGGGCAAGACCTTGACTGCCTTTTAATATTTATTATATGATCCATAAAAGGGAAAAAGTACTAAAAAGTGGACATAAAGATAAGTGATAACTTTAATATATTTTTGTTATACGTTGTATGATATATAGCTACAACTTTGTAACATTTTTAATTAGTTTGACTCGTTTAATTTTTCTAACTCATATTATTTTCGTAGAATTACTACTCAAGTGAACAATGTACAATTGATTTAATTTTTAATGTGCTATATATGTGGTATTAAATTTGTAAGATTTTCTAATGTATATTTTTTAGGTATTCTGAATTTTACTTGCAATTTTTAGAAGTTTAGCCGTTTGTCAATCTCCTGGTGCATTGTTTACTTTCTGACTAAGTCTAGAAAAACAATAAAGAATAGCCTAATTTTCTTTAGCTCTACTCCATCAACCTCGTCCCCATTGTTCAATGTTCCAGTTCTTTTTCTTATCTCCAGATCTGCAAATCTAATTATCTCCACTCCCATGAATCCACCAAATATCACCAAAATAAGATGGGCGACATTCTCCTTCCCCTACAAATGTAGCCTACAAAAGAAGCACGAGGTCCTGTTGTTGGCGATCATGGCCTAGAGCGGGGCTGAAGAGGGTGAGGCACCTTGAGCCCGATGCTGCGTCGCAGTCTGGGCCTTATGCCCGGCGGCCTGCAAAGTGTCTATTAGAGAAGATAGTGATCTGACCGCGGAAATTAAAATTTGCACCCGAGCTTATATTCTCCTGGTTGAGTACGAAATTTACGAGGGCATGTTAGTTTGGGAGCCAAATCTGCTCTCCCAACTTTTTGTTGGTGTGAATTGCCGAGGACGCTGCTATAATTAAATCGGTACAAGCCTATTTCGTTTTTCACTTTTCATTGTGCGAGGGAAGTAGCACACTACAGTCTCTTGTGCTGTCACACGATGACCTTTGTTTTTTCTTCCTATCATCTTTTTTACGTGATTGAATCTTTTTTTCGAGGGTATTTACGTGATTCAATATCAGTGTCAGCTCCATAAGATGCTCCTATAGGTTCAGTGAGCTTTCATGAGCAGGTAGGTATTCTGTATATGTTGCTCTTGTTTTTGTCCTATTCCATAGCATTAGTTTTTTTTTTTTTTGAAAGCCTGCGTACACCAGAGAGTACCACATACAAAGATGAAGTAAAAAACGAAGAACAGAAGTCCGATGCAGGGGAACAGAGCAAAGATCAAGCACCAGCAGCATCGCCGGCGAAGAAGGCGAAGACCGACGACCACCTTCTAACCACTGCCTGAGGGTACCTCCTACCTTGTAGATCGCCGCATAGCCCGTCCGCCGCGCAGCAGAGGAACTTCAGCCGATGAACGTGCACGGCGAGCACCCTCCCTCTCCAGCACCACCACCTTGCCGCATCCATCTTCGTCCCCAGCGCCGACAGAAACCGCAAGGCTCGCCCAGCCCTGAGCTCCAGCCTCCAGGTCCTCCCTCGTAGCTCCACAGCGTGGAGATCGACCTCCCCGCCGGCCGGCAAGGAGGAGGAAGATCCAGAGGAAAACCGGCAGATCCGGAGATCTCCGGCCACCAAAAGCCGCGCGCGCCACGCCGGAGCTCCGAGGAGCGCCGCCGCAGAAGGGGAACGCGCCGACCCCCACCTAGCCACCGACACCATCGCCACCGACACCATCGCCACCTCCACGACGCCGCCGGCGGGATTCCTACCGCACCCTACACTATGTACAGGCCGGGATCCGGGGATCCTCCACCCTCCTGCCGCCGGAGCGACGCCGGAGAGGGGAGAATCCCGCGAATAGCCGGTTATTTCATAAAGTAAATGATCGTAAAAAACAGTCATGGCATTAGAATGCCTTTTAACTGCGTACCTGCAGTATTACAGTATAATTGATATTTAAGGGCCATACTCTTCCATCGTTTCCTATTTGGTTATAGCAATTTTTTCTTCAGCCGGTTTTTGTTTTATCTGTCAGGCAGAGTGCACATGTTTATAAACAATGCTCCATTTAGAATATCAGCAACTGAATATTTCAATCCGTCTCCGATATAACTTAGTGCTGAAACCAGGGGCGGACCCAGGAGAAAAACTGACTGGGGGCCTAATGTATAGGAAAACTATCGTCCACGTCTCACATTTACTTATAATCGTCCAATTTGTTATATACACATATATTGTCTCAGAAGTAATTCATCCAGTAGTAATACAACAGATAAGGCTTAACCAAAAAATTATTTTTGAATTTTATTTCTCAAAACTTTATCACCGAAGTGAACAAACCTTTTTTTAGATAAAAAAGACTTCCGATCCCAATAGTTCATATGCTGCAAAAGAGAATACTTATCTTTAAAATAGATGTGGTTACCTGTGAAAGAGAAACACATGATTAGACACGAGAATTATAATGGAAGCAGTAAATATATAGAGTAAAGGTCTAAGATGTTAAAACATTACACTTCATTCCTCCCATTGTGTCAAATCAATTAGTTGAGGCACGGCTGAATTACTCGGTACAAGCTTTTGCTGCATTTCCACTTGAACTCTCGGTGGTGGTGTTGGCATTTGCAGGAGCCTCGACATTTGTGATTTCTTAATCAAATACCTCTCCATTGTGTTACTTCTTCCCTGCTAAATAATTCAAACATTTACTGTAAGAATTCATATAGAAGTACATGCTAGTAGCAGCAAGCTAGCATAGAAGTGTAAGTACTAATCAAATATGGCTTCTTTTTTGCGAGGATCAAGTTTGAAGCAAAAGCGTGGGTTTTTTCCGGTGCAAAACATTTGGGTCATTTGTTGCCGGGAGATTAATCCTCCCGTTGTTTTGAGTCACCTATATTTGTAGGCTGTAATGGATAATTTACCACTCCTTTATTAATGAAATAAGGCAAATCTTTTGCCTTTTTCCGTTAATATGGCTTGCCTTACTGTGCAAAGAAAACAATTGTGTAAGTACTACAACTGTACACAAGTATGCCAGTAGCAGCAAGCAATCATATAGAAGCCCTGTTGCCGGATTGCATTGCAAAAAAGAAAAGAAAAATAAAAATCTATCTTAGATCTTACGGGTTACCCTTGAATCCTATGAAACTGAATTTCAACCGAGTAGTACTTGGGATTGGATAACATGGGAAAGAAACAGATGAAGAAAGATTACATGATTATATTATATCAAGATTAGAAGAGCAGACCAGCACAGTGACTTGAATTGTTGATTGGCTTGGATGCGGCTGCTGTACGTCGTGTCCTCTGAGAGTCCGAGAGCCGCCGTTGGCCGGCGCGGCACACGGCGGATCATCGAAGATGCAAAGGCGGGGCACTTCTGTTGGCAGCAATGTCGCGCCGTCGCCGATGGCCTTTTTTTCAATTTCCTTCCAATTCCAAGTCTCGCCTCATGTAGCAATTCTTGATTCGTGGGCGGCTGACTCTCCGTTTTCTGTTTTTTTTTCTCGATCCTTGATGTGCCAGCGGCAGCAGGGAGTCTTCTTTCCATGGGCTTTCGTGAAACAGAGTAGAAATTAGAGGAGTGGGGGCCTCTGTACCGAGCTGACTGGGGGCCCTGCTAGGAATGTATACAGATACCTATACTAGACTGAGAATTGAGTGGGGGCCTGTGCCCCCACTGGCGTTAACGTGGGTCCGCCCCTGGCTGAAACAATGTTCTGAGGTAGTGTTTGTTAGTCCCAAAACGAAGTATCTCTAATTTCCCTCCACTTTTTTATTTCATATGTTGGTTCATAACTGTTTATCTACGTGCCAGCAAAATCATTTTCGTTTTTTCAGATCATTTCCTTTTTTCATTAGTATTTCACTTGGTATTTTTATCAATTCCTCGCCTTCTGCTGTCATGTATGATGTACTTGTTCCACCGCCTATACTGGGAATCCAATCTGCAAAGTCAGCTACTCTTTTTTTTTCCTCAGTTATATCATTTAACATGCTATCGAGTCACATGTTCTTTGTTAGCTTCAGTATATGGAAGTGTTTCTACAGATAAGACCATTTAATGGATGTGGTTACTATGGTGTGCCTTCGTCCATTTGGTAGAATTGGAAGTATCCTATGAACCCCTCCGAAAACAACAGTCAATCCACCAAATGGCCCCTCACTATTTTTCTTCTTATTATGCCCTAATATATCGCGTAAAGTTCCATCGAATGCCTTGAAACATATCTTGTTTGCCACTTGAGCCTCGTACCCTTGATTGTCCATGCCCAAGTTCTCGTAGTCTGCGCTTTCAGAGGTGTAGGTGTCATACTGTTCGAGGCCTTAAAAGGATATATATTCGTTGATCCGAACCTGATAGTAAGATATATAGGTGCCATACTGTCTGCGAAGTAACATTGATCCGCACCTGATGGTAAGATATATAAACTTAATTTCATGACTTAATTCTATTATAGATATCTTAGGATACGTAGTTCGTTTTCTCTGTACGTGCATAGCTTATAGCTGGAAAAATTCGCTTTTGGTCGCTACATAAAGCCCATGTTGAAGGGACTTAGGAAACATGCTGACTTTTCTAGGATAGCCAAAAAAGCTGGTCTACGAACATAATTAACTTTCATGTCTTGATCCGCCCCCTGATAGTAAGATATATAAACCTGATTCATGACTCAATTCTATTATAGATTATTAAAGATATGTAGTAATTTTTCTCTGTTCTTACATAAGTTCTAGCTGTTAAAAAAATTATAAATAGATATGTGCAGTAAACATACTCTTTCCAAATGCCTAGGATTGGAGTACTATTGTTTTGCATACCAACCCTTTTATAAATGTTCTGTTAATTATAAACTATAATTAAATGCGTACATGTACGTGAACAACAATACTTACGGAGGGAGTCGATGAAGCACCAGGCGTGTTCTGCAGGTTGCTGCTGACGCTGTGTACGGTTGACCGGCAAGAACCACCTGCGAGTTGCCGGCCTTCAGCACTGTTAGCTTGGAGTCTGTATACTTGCCTTCACGTACGGGATATCTTGTTGATTTATCCTAGGTGAGCACATGGAGACAGAAAAGAATCGGGAGACAGATCAGACAATCGATCAAGCATAACACAGTTGCACCTAGATCTTGCATGGTACGGTAGCGTTGAGAGTTTGCTTGCTGCATGCGTCGATGATCGATCGGGATGCGCCTGCGCCTGCGCCGGCGAAGAATCTGCAAGTTATAAACTATAATTAAATGCGTACATGTACGTGAACAACAATACTTACGGAGGGAGTCGATGAAGCACCTGGTGTGTTCTGCAGGTTGCTGCTGACGCTGTGTACGGTTGACCGGCAAGAACCACCTGCGAGTTGCCGGCCTTCAGCACTGTTAGCTTGGAGTCTGTATACTTGCCTTCACGTACGGGATATCTTGTTGATTTATCCTAGGTGAGCACGTGGAGACAGAAAAGAATCGGGAGACAGATCAGACAATCGATCAAGCATAACACAGTTGCACCTAGATCTTGCATGGTACGGTAGCGTTGAGAGTTTGCTTGCTGCATGCATCGATGATCGATCGGGATGCGCCTGCGCCTGCGCCTGCGCCGGCGAAGAATCTGCAAGTTGATAGATCAGCAACATCTCCAATCGATCGGAAGTTTCGGCCCCGGACGCATGCCAGCGGGAAAGTGAACGTTTCACCGGCGCCGGACGGGAGGCCGAAGATGGAGTCTTGTTGCCGGCCGCTGACCTAGGTAGGAATCCATCGCTGGGCATTAAAAGACGCTGCCAGGCTTTTTAATATTTTGTTTGACGAAACGTTTTTTACATGGGTATAGAAAATACTTACGCATGGCATTGGTGGGTAAATTTATTTAACTTCAATGTCTGGATTTGTATTAGCAAGACCGAGTGGTTGTGTTTCCTCGTTGGATCAATTAAACGGCCAGATGTTCCTGAATTTTGTGGGATTTTCTAAGTTAATTCTCTAATTTCTGGTAGCCCTTCATGTACTTTTAATATATAATAGATCCATGCGTATGGTGTGTTCCATTTTACGGGGACGTGTTTATCTTAAGTCTATGAGCTTTGTAGTGCGAAAAGTTCGAGTGCCCTATTCTCTGGCACTGGTACTGTATGATTGATTACATCTGATTTGTTTTTTTGTGTAAATGCATACGCACGGGGTGCTCTATTCTATAACGACATGTCTACCCTAATATCAATCAGGTGCTCTGTATGAGGAGCCTTAGTTGCTAAACGCTGAGCTTAAAAGGTGGAGTCAAAAGTGAAATCTTGGCTGTGAAACTGGCATGTGAAGAGCGGAGCTTAGTTAGTTTCGGCTCTATGATGCGAGAAGTTTCTGGCTTGTTTTTCGGAACCATGAGTGCATAATGGGGGGCCTATTCGGTGTAGCATATATGTAAGCTTACATTGACCTCAATGCTTGTAGACTATCATCCGAACTGATGTTGCTAGATTACGCATATGTCATATATATGGGGCACGGCAGTACACATTGTTAACACGAGGCCAGCCGTGTGAGAAGCCTAATGTGGTTGCTATGTACAAAAGTTCATACTGAACCCAAAATCCACGGGCTGCTCTACCTGTCTTGTTGTTTCTACATGATAATGCTACCAAAAAGACGCTACTGAAAGCCTTCTTTACCTCTCTTCTTCCTCCTAAGGTGCAGCTGGTCAGCATACTAATGCTATAACAGGAAGCTGCCGAGAGTTATCTTCTTCGTGCTTCTTTTTACTTCGACGCACGTGAGGTTCCCTCTTCAGCTTACTTTTTAGTTTCTTTTGATCACTTCAATAGCACGTGTTATCACCCCCTGCACATTTCGTGCTGCTATGCTGGGCTCGTCTGCTGGATCTTCTGGGCCAACATATCGGATGTCGTTGGGCTCAAACGATGATATGCTTGGATTCTGAGACCCTAGGCTCGAGAGGAGCCCGGCTTTAAATTAATGAAGCCAACAACCATCACAATGTTCGTACACGCCGACAAACGACAACAGGGCGCGCAGGCCCGAAATAAAAGCGCAACACAAGGGCGCATGGTAGCAGACGGAGAGACACATCGCTACCAGCCATCAGGAGGAGGGAGGCCCCCCGAGGCACACACACACTCCAACGAGGAAACACCTAAAAAAGGGGTACGAGCAGGATGAGCAGCACTCAGGTATCTGGGGTCACCCGAGTCTGTGTGTAGAGCAGACGAATCCTGCTAATCGTCAGCTCCATCGCCTGGCGGTCCTGTCTCCTAGCCACTGGTTTCCACACCTGTAGAAACATAGATAATTTGTATAGTCCGTCAGCAGGTTGGGAGGGGAACACACCCTCAATCGTAAACTTGTTCCTAGTCGTCCAAAGCGTCCAAACTAACGCCGCGCAGCACGTCCAGAGGACTCGTTTCAACTGGCCCACGTGACCCCCAAGTTCACGGTACAGGTCTGCGAAGCAGGTCGGGTTCCAGTTACACTGGAGAAGCTCCCGAACAGCACTCCACATGAATTTGGCAAGGGGGCAAATGAAGAAGATGTGATCAGTATCCTCCCATTCGCCACAGAGGGCACAGTGCCCATTGGAAGGGCCGCGTCTGTGACGGATGTTGTCACTAGACGGTAGCCGCTTCCTAATCAGTTGCCATAGGAACACTTTAATTTTTGGGGGACCGCAATCCTCCAAATCTCGCAGAAATGTCTACGGGGTGTTCCCTCACAAAGTTTGTGGTAAAGCGATCTCACCGAGAACCTCCCCGAGGGTTCCAGTGTCCAAGTGATCCGGTCCGGAACGTTAGAGGTCCGTGCGTCCGCCAGGACCCTCATGAGGTTGGTCCACTGGATCTGTTCCGCTGGCCCGAATACTCTCCTACAGGGGATGACCCAATCGCCCCCCTGCAGGGTCTCCGCCACCGTGGCCTCCGGCTCAAGGCATATGGAGAAAATCTCCGGGAAACTCTCACGGAGAGTGCCCGGGCCAATCCACCAATCCAGCCATGTGTTCTTCCGGGAAAATCTCGAGAAACTCTCACGCTTGGATTCTCCACTTTCAGAGGAATGACATGTGGACACTGGGTGAAGGTACTCTTCAGTTCTTGTACGGTGCTCTTTACTTCTTTCACCAGGTTGGCATTTTTGTTGGTGAGAGAATCGATAGATGCGTTCTTCATGTGGATTGTCCTCCATTGATCAAGAAATACTTTCTGATAGTTATGTGCCCAATCGTGCATTCCCAGGTAGCAGCCATAAAGGTACTCAAACACTGGAATAGGTGAGACCGTAAAGACACTCCTGATGACCATCGTGGCTGCGTGCTCTTCTGCTTCGTCTCGAGTCGAGAACATGGCACTGACATAGGGAATAGGCTGACTAACCGTGCTAACTGGAGCGTTAGTCCTGAATTCCACGTTCAGTTCCACAGAATACCTCCCATCTGGATACCTTGTTGCGTCGTATGGGCCTAGTCTGATGCCATAGATTGGTGCCATAGCCTCGAGCAGGTGCGTCTTTCTCGTGCTGATGTTTCCTGGAGGCTGTGATATCACTCGTACAGAATAGCTATGTTAAGCAGAGAGAAAGCAGCTAGTTTTCTTTCTGTGTCGAAAAAGATGGTCCATGCAGTGCTTACCAGAAGTTGCCCAGCTGCTGCTGGCGGGATGATGGGTGGTCGCCCACGCACTGGAAGTGGCGCACGTGTCTGATTTGGCATCTCAACCTGGCGACGGCGCGGCGCAGTGTTGATGACTTGCTACGATCGAATTGCTGACCCAGTCAGTAAACTCGTGTATACACCGGTTGTGTTGGACGGTTGACTCCCTTGACTTGCACCGCCGCTGCTTCCATGGTGCAAGAGTACAGCAGGAGCAGCCTTGACGTTCAGGAGTTGATCTACGGGTAGCTTGCTTGTGCTCGCACTGCACGCTGCTTGATCTGGCATTGGTCTTTTTCCCATGCTCCGTTCTGAGGAGACTATGGTGGAATCCGTTTCTTGTGCACTCAGGCCAGACTTCAGATGATCAGCGAAATTCAGCGTGGCAATTGGTTGCCCTATCAGGTACTCCATTGTTTTTGCTCTGATGTTCTCAGTGCGAGAATCACTGATAGTCCAACTGTTGGATAGTCGTGCAGTGCTGACCTGGGCCTTGAGTTTGCTTCTGTTGCTCTGTGCTGGCTATCCCTGTCGGTGGGCCTAGCTGCAGAGTGAGGTCTGGCTCTTCTTGGGCTGGCCTGGCTATAGCCTGTGTAGCCGCCTGGTTTGCCTCCTTCTGTTTCTTCTCATAGTTTTCCATTGCTGGCCCAAGGAAGTCCCAAACATCCTTGGCCAGAAAACTTGGCCTTCCTTTTCTTGTTCCGTGGGCTTCACGTACGGGTGGTATGATGTAGCCCTTCTAGCTTCACCCTGATGACAATCAAACGTTGACATTAGTGTGGATTCATTGTTTAGTTGATTCATTGCTATGAAATAGCAGTATTGTACCGGGTAAGTAGCTATGTATATCCCTGTGAGTTATCGATTTTGCAGACTGTAGAAGTATAAAATATTTTCAAGACAAGATGCTTTAGAATAGGCAAGAGATACCTAATCTGCCATGGAATCTAGACATCTAATCATGACCTATAAGTTAAACGTAATGTGATCCTCCCAGATTTTCGAATGATGGCTTCAGTGCGAAATCTTATAGCCAGTAAAAGTTTGCTCGTAAACATTTCTTCATCTGCTGTGTTTAACAGGGAAACAAATGCAGGATATGAGCGAGGAAATCTCGAAGAAGAGTAGTTTGGTTTATCGATGGCATCAGCTTAACTAAGATTTAGCGTTTCGCCTGCTAGTATTTAGCACAGGGTGTGGACCGGTTGTTATCTAGCGAGGGATTAGATCGAAACACCATGTAAAATTACTAGGATTCTGTTGTCAGACAGTCAGAGTCATACGGAAAGAAAATTCCTCCCGAACCGCTCGCGCGAGGGGCGGTTCCGGAGGCGGCGACAAACCCTAGCGAGCGCCGCCCGATCCTCTCCCTCCGGCCGCTGCCACCGGCTCCGGTGGTGGCGGCCACGCCCTGGCCGTCGAGGCGGTGGGCGGGGGGTGGCGCGGCCGTCGGGGTCCTCTCGCGTAGGGGCCCGTATTGGCGACGCAGGTGCGCGACAAAGGCCATGGCGGCGGCGCTCCTCGGCCCGCAGGACCGCGGCGGCGGACGTCTGCTTGCGGCAGGGAGGCGGGAAGGCGTTGAGGAGACGGCGGCGTGCCGCCGGCAGTCGCGGGCCACGGTGTGGCAGTTGGATCTAATCTGGTTCGATCTGGACGGATCCAATCCGAGCTTGTACTGCGGGTTTCTGCAGTCGGGCTTGGTGATGCTGTCCCCGGCGATGCTATCCGCTGGAGTTCTTAGCCGGGGCGGCGTTTCCTTTGCTGCTCCGACCGGCGGCGTGGGGGTCTGCCCGGTGTGCTCAAATAATGGCGGTGGTCCTTGGTTCTTATTCGCGCCAAGATGAAGATCTACCGGATGTTGGTCCCCATCGAACTTACTGGACGGTCGTGTTCCGGAAGGCTCCGCCGGCGAACTCCATTGGGCGTTTCATGCCTGGAGATTGCTGGATCGGGTGGTATTCGGTCGGACGCACCCATGTTTTATCTAACCGTTTGGTTTCAGAGGGAGCGCTTTGAAGCTCTGCTGGCTGTTAATATCATGGAGCACGCTTTTTCGTTCCATGGTGCTGGCGGAGAATGACATGGAAGGCGAGTTCTGAGGACTGGCAATGGTGGTTTGATTCTTTGTGATGATGAGGAATTGGTTTGGTGTTGCATGACTTGGAGCAGCGGCATGTAAGTGGGGGCGACAACATACGTGAAGCCCAACGTCCTACCTTTCAGGGTGAAAATCCAAGGTCTGACCTTAATTGGTTGTGCCTGACAGTGGTCTTGCAGAAGACATTGTTTTGAGAGCGAGGATTATCTTCAGGGTGAAAAACCAAGGTCTGGACTTAATTGGTTGTGACTGGCACTGTTCTTATTAAAGGCGTTGCTTTTGAAGATTTGGACATCGGGTGTTGTTTTGGTGGTGGTTGCGCGGCTGCTGCAAAGACTGTAAATATTTAGCGGGACTTTTCTTTTTATTTCTTCTTCTTATTGTCTTTTGGCTGTGTGCATCCGTAATGGCTCCGGTTATTGCGCTGTTGCAGAGGCTGGGTGCATGTTGTATCTTCTCGATATTAATAAACACTCTTTATCTAAAAAAAAACATCTCTAGGCATAAATTTGGGTTTGTATGAGAGGACCGCAAGTAATTACTGACCTTGTCTTCCTTCATGGGCCCGCTTGTTTTCGCTTCTTCGTCTTTCTTGGGAGGCATGGTGCCAAGCTGTGCGTGGCCGCTGAACCGGAGGTAGAAGAAGCCCAGTGTAAATAGCCCTGCACTGTCTCTTTATAAGCAAATGTAAGCAGCGGCAAACGTTGTACATATATAATGGAAAACGACACGTGTAGCGAGTAAGCAGCACGTGGCGTACGTGAGCCCAGTGTTGATGATGTGTCGCTTGTAGCTACGCGCTGGGGGGCGGCGTAGTGTGTGTTGTAAGCGAGTCGACTTGTCACCTCGCTGGCAACGCACGCGTGAGCCTCTGCTTAATCATGTATTGCTTATATTATTGGGTCAGATATTCTTTTGCACTGCTTGTTATTGTCTGCTAGCGACAACCATGAGGTTCTTGATTATCATGCATCAACTCGAGATTTTAACTAAGCAGATCTAATGATGTGTTGCATGCAGACGGATTTAGCCGACACGTGCGTCTCCGCGTGGCTAAGTCACGGCCACGCAAATTTCATATCTTATTGTGTCGTTGTATAGCACATTGTTTGACACGTTGTGGATAGCATATTTTTCTATTCCATCTCACGCGCTTCTAGCGCACCTCGTAGCTTCTTCTTCGCGATATATAGAGAGAAATTTGTGTCCACGCTTGTGCTTCTCTGTTTGCAGTTCTTCGTTTCTTTTTGCTTGAACTGTGTTTGCTATCCAGATTTGCATCTTCTTCGATTCTTTTTGCTTGGTCTGTGTTTGCTATTCGGATTTATATCTTTCTGTCCGCAAGTTCCTCATCTGGTCTTTCCCAAGGCATACATATGCGCAAGCTCGAGTTCTCCTGTCTCTTTATTTATTGGCAGTCGCAGATCTTCTAGTTCGTATATAACTGTCTGAACTTTATTTTTTTACCGAGGTGTCTACTGGTTATACTTCCGTACGCGGTTATCGTCAGGCATCGTCAATTTTTTAACACGAGATCTGCATTTTCTGTTTTTATCCGGTGCAACACGATGGACAATGTTCCGGCTTTCTTAATAGACTCTAACTTTGACGAGTTTTCTGCTGAATCGGTGTACGTGCCCCCGGCGAAAGAAAAAGGTTAGTTTCCAATATGGTATATTAAGTTTCCATCAAACGGTCCTTTTGTAACATTCTAGTTTCCTGTGTTGCTAGATTTGGAGGAAACTGTAAGGATTCCTCGTTTTGCTATCCTTAAGGAGTTGTTGAAGCTCTTGAAAGGAGCAGTACAGTCGAAAAGGTGTGAAACCACTGTCGGTGGTATTTCCTCATGCCTTAAGGTGCAAGTGTCTGGTTTGAAGGAGCGTGGAATGAAGGTTGAGCTGTGTGGATCTAGTTGTGGAAGCTTTGATACCGAAGCAGAGGCAGTGGAGAGCGCATCAAAAGAGCTAATTCGTTCTTTGAAGGAATGCTTTGAATTCGAAGTTGATGATGTCAATTGGAGAGAGAAGAACGACAGTAAGCTCAAGATTGCGGAGCTAGAGGACCATATAGAGAAGCTGATAGAGGAGAATAGTCGTCTAAAGGAGTTTGTTACAGCTGTTGTTGATGGCTGGGCCTTTAGCCTTCGCTTAGCCGATTCCGTTTACAAGATGTCTGATACTACCTGTTTATGCATTCGATCTGAATCCATATCAGATGAACGCGGGGATCGTATGGTAGCTACTATCGAGGCTCTTAGAAAAAAAAAATGATTCCTACGTGGGAGAGCCACGTGGTATTTTTGATAGAGGAGGGTGCAACATCACCGAAATTGCAAGCATGAGGACTTGAACTCGGGTGGGTGGGAAGGCATCAGCCCCTCCCCACCACTAGGCCATGCCTTAGTCTGCATCGAGGCTCTTAGAGATCATGCTAAATTTGTGTGGCGTGAGGGTGTAAACTCGTTTGATTGTGTGCTCATTACGGGAAGCTCGGTGTATGAACCGTAGTTGAGTTATAGCGTAATCTTTGATTGTTAGTCGTTTTTTCATGACTTCCCTCTTCTTGTTTGTATGATCGGCATGTAACCTAGATGTTGTAACAGTTTTTAGCAATAAGGGGCACATGTGAGATGCTTACAACGGCCCTTGTATGTGCTTAAATCTAGTGCATCAGTTATTTGCAACATGTGGAGACTCAAGATTGTGCTTTATAAAAAGCAAGAAGCTGCAGGAAATTATACAAAATATACAGACATTCAAATGCCATTTTTGTCTAGCTTAATGGTTCTTTGCGAGAGTACCATATAGATGTAACAAAATATCGCGCCCAAGGCATACACTGCTGGTATATGGAATCTACTCTTACAATTACCCGATAGTTTCTTCTTTCGGCTCCACCAATTCTTCTCATATTTTAGAAATCGAGTGATAAGGACGAGAGCATCCAGTCGAGTGCTTTCATAGTGCTCCTTCATAGAGACAGGGCCGCTACCAGGTGCAGCTGGCGGGCCCAGAGCGATCTACTTGAAATCAAATTTCGGACGGTGCGAACGTATAAAGCCAAGTGCAACGTTGGCTCCGCTGATTAGTTGCTCCCGAACGGAATTGCTGATGGCTTTACTATCACGGAATTTCGATAGAAGCGCTTTGATAGTCTGAGGCTGCTCATTCAAGGGGAATAGAGCACGATGTACCAGAGAGAGGGCTGTCTTACAGGACTCCATCATGATAGCAGCATGCCAGACACGATCCAGGAGTGTTACCAGCACTCGACTTTTTGCTCTGTCTAACCAGAAAGGGTGTACAGAATAGGAACGGCATGCTGCTTGTCCATTCAAACGTTCGCGCAGACGTAGAGCTTCAGCAGTTTTGTCCACGCACGCAACTGCAATAGTTTCAGAAATGTTAACTCGAAAAACAGTCGACAAACACGGAAGATTCGTCGAGTAAACTTACATTCCAGTTGGAGGTTCACTTTTTCCAACTCTGTGAGCAGAAAGTTTTCTCGTGCAATAACAGGCAGTGGCCTCGATTGTGCATCCACCAGTTCAGTCTTCGTGTCCTCGAGCTCTTGTTCTATCTTTGAAAGTTTCTGCTGAAGTTCAATAAGTTTCTGGCCATCCGCACTACAAGTGCCTTCTTGCGGAGCGATGCGACCTGAAGAAGTTTTGACTGATGTACCAGCTCCAGACTACACAAAGGCAACAAACATAAGAACACTGTAACAAGATATTCATTTTTCATTTAATAGGCTAAGAGACCGGTTTACCCAGAGGATCTGTCACAATTCAGAACACAAGGAAACATAAGGTAGGTACTTGCGGACAAACAGCAAGGAATGATAACTCATTACAATATAGATGTCGGAAAAAGAGAATCTATTTTCCTATTTACGTGGCTGATTCAGATCTAGACCTAGCTGCGCGAATTGCACGCTCAGTAGTTTCAGCGGCTCATTTTTCCATCATAGCCATCTAGTCTCTGGCTAGCTGTGCTGCTTGCTCTATAATAGTGCTCAGCGGAACAGGCGGCATCTGGGTCTTCTTTGGGAAACTCGTTGCAATCTTTGAGTAGTCACATGGTACCCGTTCATCAACATCAGCATGAAGACGGACTCTGAGCCACATACCGTTTGTGCGCGGGCGAAATCCTCTACAATCGATGAGCCAGGCCCGAAGAGTGTAGCATATTCTTTGATTGATGAAGGAAGAGGGTTCCGAGGCAAGATGGTCTTGTGCAATGCGGCAAAAGCAGCCTTGGATTTGTCCAAGGAGTCTTTTACTCGAGTGAGCCTTCTCTTCCTTCTCCAACTGGTTCCATTCCGAGAACACCTGACGAAAAAAAAGGGAGAACATATTGTTAGCAAAATGTGGAAAGCAACGCGTTGCGTTTTGACGGAAGATTACAAGTGTTACCTTCAACAACATCAGCCAGAGCATGGAGTCTGCGTACTTGCATATCTTCAGTGTTCTTTGTTTTCTCCAATTCTGTGCGTTGCAGATTAAGTTCTTTTTCGATCTCTTTCGTGTGGATGAGTGTTGCTTCGTGGTCCTCTGAGAAAGCAGAATGTGTAATTTAGGTAGTGCTATATGGCAAATAAACAAAATAGAAAATCAGAGGGTTTTTCATACTTTCCAGTTGCTCTACTCGAACTCGGAACTGATCTCGCTCCCTGCCTGTTTGCTCTGCTTGGACTTGAAATTGGTCTCGTTCTTTTTCTGCTTGTTCTGCTTGTACTCGATATTGATCTCGCTCTCTCTCTGCTTGTTCTGCTCGAGCACGAAATTGGTCTCGATCCTTTTCAGTTCGCATGAATGAAGCGAGCGCATCCATTAACATGCGATACATGGGCTGTGACGAGGGGTGTCCTCGACAATACTCATAGTCGAGTACCTAGGGTTAGATTTACGAGGTAGAGAACGCGTAGTGTTGGTAGAATCGACGGCTGACAAGCAAGATTTACCCAGGTTCAGGTCCCTCGACTGAGGTAACACCCCTACTTCCTGCCTGTCTGTATTCATTGTCGAATATGATGCGGTTACAAGGGTCTAGCAAGGGGTTGATCTCGCTAGGATTTGATGGCTCTAGTGTTGCGTGTCTTTGGTCGGACACCCTCCCAGCGTTTATATAGGAGGCTGGGTCTCGGGTACGTAACCGACTAGACTTTTACAGATATGGAAACTACAACCGACTATGCCTAACTTGGGAAGCAATCTTCGTCTTGGTCCTCCCTTGCGGGGCTTCATCGGGCTGTCGACAATTGGGGTTTAGTCATCACGTGCACCAGGTACCCTTATGGTAGGGTACCCGTTTGGTATAACCTCGTCATTAGCCCCCGAGTGCTTGGCTGACTCGAAGAATCAGGTATGG